>BPLR01004925.1:0-128886 GCA_021605095.1 Caerostris extrusa
ACGTATTGCTTTGTGTGTAGTATTTGCAACAGCGCTTCCATAAAAATTTTTTAAAAATACAACGAAATCTGTATGGAAAGTGATCTTAGAAAAAGAAAATATACAAAAACTTTGGTGGAAATTGCAAATATTTTAGACATATCATATTACTAAAATAAGATCCAAATTCACTTCAATTTAGAATAAATGTTCGTATTTCCCCTCAGCCTTTTGAACTGTGATTTCTAATCGATTTTTGTGAAGAAAAAACTTTTATTCTGTGGTGAAAGCATTGATTGTAAATTATTTTTTTCTGTTGAATATCTGAGAGAACAACCATAATAAAGAAATTAATGGATGTCAAAATCATATGTGATAGGAGATCATTATCGAGAAACAATTATTTCGTTAAGTGGTAAACGATAAAAAAAAAGAAACGCTTGGAATACAAATACCAGTATGAAACTGGTAACATTTAAAATAAAAGCATTTAATATTCAATAAAAAAAAAAATTAGAGAAGTTTTATGCATAGTAATAAAAATGTTATAAAGGATCCTCCATACTTTATCAAAAAACTTTATGAAAAAATTATTATTAGAAAGGAAGCTTTATAATTTAGTTAAAATATTAAATTGATAATAATCTAAATTTCATTTATTTAATAATGTTTTAATTCAGCAGTCATTTATTTCCTCTTTATCTCATTTATGCTTTCAAAACAGAAAGTTGAAATGTTTCAATCTTGCTCTGGTGGATATGGCTCAGAATCACTCGCTTCCGACATCCCTGTATGGATCCTATGGTATGGAAAAGGAAGCGCTTCCCTCTCTGCTGTGAGCTGGAAGGGCCTGCAATGGTGCTTTCTGACTTGTTTATGGATGCCTTACAGTCATCCAGGGACTGCACCAACGGCTTAAAGTGGATTCCGAACTGCCATAAGCATCCATAGCCTCGCCGGGATTTGAACCCGAAACCTGTGGGAACGAGCGCCAGAGCGCTAGCCATCAACTATTCAGACCCCTTCAATTTGATGTAAGAATAATATGTCCCTGGGTGTTGACTTGAAAACAAAATTGAAAATTAAATTAGTGAGGCAACTTGATCTTGATACAAATTTTAAAGAGACAGGAAACTCCATTGATTTCTTATTATCTCGACTTCTTCTGGGGCTTCTAAGAGTATCTGAAGATGGCAGGAGGAGTGGTCTTATCCATTACTTCCAGAGTCACAAAAGTGGGCAAATAGAATCGGCTGAAATGTCTATGTGGTAGATGGCCAGCAAGGCAATCGTGTCCCGTAGATAGGCAAAAAGGCTTCACTGCTTTGTATGTTTATCGGGAATAAGAGAAGCATTTCCCTCCAATTTTTAGGGTTGTATAAGCTCGAAAAGATCCCGCAAAGACATTAGATGTTAATATATGTTTTAAAAATGTTTAATCCACCTATATGAATGGCTGTATTAGATATTGTAGTAAGCTGGCACCCTTTTGCAATGAAGTTCGCTTGTTCATTGCCGTAAAGATCATAGTGTTTTCAGGCATCCACTGAATAATGATTTATTTCCCTTAAAAATAAAAGTTCTCAACAATTCTGATATTGGAAGATCCTCAGCGTCAAATGGATATTCAATAGAGCTAATTAAATCTGAATGCCAGAGTGTCTAGCTCTCAGTGCCACAGATTTCGGGTTCAAGTCCCGGTTATGGATGTTTGTAATGATTCGGAATCCACTTGCCGTAAATTCCGGTCTCATATGACTGTAGAGCGTCATGAAGCCAAATCACACGGGTGTTACCTACGAGTGCTCCATTACAACAGAAGTTGCCCTCTCTTTCCCTTCAACCATGAGTCCATGTGGCTCTGTGGACTTGGTCTACATGTCTACCAAGTGGGATAAGAAAAAACAACAATAGAGCTAACTGGTTGGATGGCTGCTCTGAGGATCTAAAAGGACTGCCCATTCCCACAAAAATAAAAATTTCAGATTTCGAAATTGAGAGTTTCTGGCAGAAAGAATGCTTTATTCTTCAAATAACTGTGTAAGTCTATTATGAACAAAAGTCTTGTTTAAAAAAGATAAAAAGAAAAAAGAAAAGAAACTCTTAATACTAAAGGTATTGATAATATGAAGGAACTATTTCTGAACAAATAGTTCAATAAACAGAAGTCGTAACGTTTTCGATAGCCTAGAGAAATATATACCATTTCATTTATGACTATTTTTAAAAATAAACTATAACACCATATGACAATTCAGTTGTTTCAGAAACCCATTGAGGAGTAAATAAGAAAAGATAGTGACAGAATGAATTCCTTTTTACTGATAGTAGAAACAGAAAAAATAAATGCCAAAAAATGCATTAAATGTTAACATAATTTTTGATCAAATAATAAGAAAAAGAATTCAATAACAAATTATAGAGTTAAAGATATAGTGTTAAGAAATCTATTTTAAATCTGTCATCTGTCAAAACTAATTTTCAATTTAATTAATTTTAGTTTTTTCATGTTATCTAAGAAAAACAATGTTTAAGAGTTTTAGTTCTGTGAAATTATTATGAATTCTTCATTAATTTCTTTAATTTCATATGGAGAAAAGTTACAAGTCTTAAAAAATATTTGCAAAAATTTATATTTCTTTTTTATTGTTGTTGTTGTTGATGGTTGTAAACTATATAATATTTCTAAATCCTTGCTATTTGCAATTTATATTCCTAATTTTAGAAATAAATTTCGAAAAATATGAAAATATATCTATATATAAGCATTGTTTAATTTAATACACTATGGGAAAGTGAAATGAAAGTCAGTTTTCTAATATTACAGAAGTTTTAAATACCTGAAATTTCTAAATGAATTTATTTCCTTATAACAATAATAAAGCACTATTTTTAAAAATTACACATACAAAAAAATCTTAAATATTCACAAAAATATTCAACATGATCTCACTCTTAAAAATTATTATTTTTTAAATTTTTTTAATTTATTAAAATTTTTTAAAATTAAATCTCTATAAATATAAAGAGTATGTGTGTAATGTTCCAGCATAACTTAAAACCATAACAATTACAAATTCCTTTTTTTTCTCCCCGTGAATTTACTATTATCTCGTTCAAAATTTGTTGCCCAAAAATTATCAAAAACTTTTCATCTGTAGCCTATTGCTTTCAGATTTTGATGAAATCAAATGCATATTAGTGAAATTTATATTATAGTATAATAGAAAAATAGTAATATTGTTGAAAAGGGGGATGGGCAAAAATGTACAGTAATGATTTTAAGTTTATTAAACAAACTTCATTATATTAAAAAATAATGCTACAGATTAAAAGACGAAAAACAACAATTGGAAATTATTACAAGTATGCTTTATTTGTCCAATTTATATATTTGAGATAGGTAATTTATACCTCAAAGCTTTAATTTTGAACAGATACTTTTTTCAATAAAAATTTCTCAAAACCAAAATATTTTATTTTCTGCAAACCAGACAATGCTGGATCATATTTGCTAGTATTCAATAAAAAAATGAAAAACCACTTAATAACAGCATATGCAAACATTACTACAGAAAAAAAAAAAAAAAGAAGAAACAACTTGGAGCATCCTTTAACCAAACATTTCTCAAAAGAAGAAACAGCTGCATACCAAAAACTAGTTACCCTATGCCAGTAAAAACCATGTGAAACCCAGCCACAAATGTAGTGTTTATTATTATGCAAATGTTTCACCAAAGTAAAAGAAGATATTTCCAAAGATAAGAATGTTTTGAATGAAGCTTTTCATCAACTGACAGGAGCCTCAAAGTGAATGGAGCCTCTACATTGATTAAACTCAGATAAGACTATTGAACCTCAACTTAAGTAAGTTACAATTTTAAGAAAATAGAGGGTGTAGTATTTTTAATTAAGTTTCTAATGTTGCATTTAATACAGGAAATTTATCTTTGGCAAAGCATTAAAATGGATTTCCATTAGTTGGTTCTGATTTTTATCTTGAATTGATGGTTCGTTCAGACACATTATAATAATGAAGTGATGTTTTCTTAATTTGTAAATAATCTTAGAAAATATATTATCATACATTTTTTAAAAACTGTTAATTGCTATGCATTTTTTTTTTTTTAATTTTGGGTTAAATAATGTAAAATTTTTATTTGTAAAATTATTGATTAATATTTCAGAATTTTGTAAAATATACATTTGTTAAAAGAACTAGATGAATTCTTTTTGACTAAAATTTTGCAAAAATCTTTTTTTTTTTTTTTAAATATTTAAAAATTTTAAAAACTAAACTTATTTATAAATTTAAAACTAAATTAAAATTGCAAAATCTTTTTTAAAATTAAATCTTTAGAAACAGTCTCCAGACATTATGATAAAGAGGTGATGTTTGATTAATGTAAATAATTTTAAGAAAATATATTATCATACAATTTTTTTAAATCTGTTGTTAATTGTATTGCATTTCTTTTTTAATTTGGATTAAATAATGTGAATTTTTCATTTGTGAAATGTTAGTAATTCAGAATTTTGTAAAATATTCATTTCTTAAAAGAACTTGAATTCTTGAACTAAAATTTTGTAAAATCTTTGTTTAAAGATAAATTTTCTTTAAAATTTAACAATTTAAAAACTAAAAATTTTTTAACAATTTTAAAAAAAATTTAAAAAAAAAAAATGAAATTAAAAAAATTTGAATTTTAAAAAAAAAAAAAATTTTAATCGATTTTTTAAAATTAAATCGTTAATAAAATTCTAGAAAAATCGAACGTAGTTAAAACAGTTCACAAATTTTCTAACTGTTTATTAAAAACAACTTTTTTCTTTCTTTCTTTTACTTAAAATTACACTAACTGATCGTATGCAAAGGAATTTTTTGTGTTGTCCTAAAACAGAAACTTATAACAACATTTATATTGCTTTATATAAATATTTTTTGTTATTATTATTTATACAAAAACGCTTCAAAATAACAGAGTAAAACATACATTTAATACTTCTAAACAACTGAAATATTACTAAGCAACAAAAGCTATGGACAATAAACAATTTTTCAGCGGTCAAAATAATACAGTATTGATTCACAATTTTAATTGTTTTTCCAATACCTCGAACTATGGAAACAGCCAATTGAGCTGGATCGAAGGAAAGCATACTTCAAGAATAAAAAAAAAAATTAAATAAAAAAAGAATAAAAATAGAGGAAGCTTTTTTATTTTTTTATTTTCCTCTCTGATCAAAATCTAGTATACAAAGGTTTTATATTTTTGTCACGATTAACAGAAAATTGATTTTTTTCAATGAATGAAGTCAGCTATAAATTCATTATTAATTTAATCATTATCTTAAATAGGTCGAAAAACATAGAGGAGACTGCCTTTTATAATATGTCTTCCATTAAGACGTTTTATTCATAAATGACATGTGTATATGACATTTTTTTATGAAATGATTTATGTTAAATTTTAACGTTATCGTTTATACTGGAATCAACTAAAAATTAAAAAAAAAAAGGGAAAACAAATTTTGAAAAGTCAAAGTTTAAGACTAGTATAATAGACTAGTTAAAAGTTAGACTACTATAGTATAATAGTCTATAATAATAGACGTTAAAGTTATATTATTATAAATGTGAAAAAAATTTCTATGCCTAACTAAAATAACCTTTAACTAGTTTTCCCCCTTCTAATATTTTTTTTTCTTAATGCAGCTGGCAATACAAAGACAATTATCTTATGCCTTAAGCAAGGGCTGCACCGTTGTTACTCATTTTAACATTACTTAAGGGACACGTGTAGCTTGAAGATATGCTGCGGACGCGTAACACTACCCGGGCACAGAGCTCTACGATCCTATTAGACCGGGACCTACAGTTTAAAGTGGATTCCAAACCACTACAAAAGCATCCATGACACCAACGGGACTCGTACCGGTGGCACCGACCGCCAGAGCGCTAGCCACCGGTCATCAGGCTTCTTTTCTTCTAATATGGATATCATCTTTAAAAACACAGCTTCTATATTATTCCAGAGGTACAGTGTGCTTCATCCTCAGTGTCCTGCAGCGCGGAACGAACATTATATGAGTAGTAGTCTATTCTTTTATGGAGTGAAAGGGCAGTTTCTATTGTGATGGAGCACCTTTAGATAGAAGTCTGACTTGGCACCGTGTCACTGAAGACGAAGCATGAGATGATTTCTTGTTTACGGGGTAAAACACTACCCCCATGCCCAACAGACATATAGACCAGGATCAAACGATATACAGTGATTCAGAACTACGACAAACATCCATGGCACCGCCGGGACTCGAATCCAACACCCGTGTCACAGAGCACCAGACACTCGGCCATCAGGCCTAGAGATTCAAGTAATATATGAGTGTCTCAGCGATGAGTAACAATAATATATAATACGAGTATAGTTAGATTTATACATAAGACAACTAATATGACATCCATGAAGTTAGATTTACTCATAAGACAACTAACATGACATCCATGAAATTAGATTTACTCATAAGACAACTAACATGACATCCATGAAGTTAGAATTAGACATGACAGACATGACATCCGATGAATACGAAAACAAGACATGTTTTTCTTTTTACGGGGTGGGATACTTTTTTACTGGGTTTTCTCCCATACGATAAGCAAATGCGGGGTAGTCCTCCCGGAAGGCACTGCCCTCCTTCTTCAGAGTCACAGAGGCAAGTCAGATTTCCCCATGCGGGTGCTCCACCGCAACAAAAGCTGACCCTCTCTTCACTCCCTCCATGAGGGATACGACAACAACTGAATTATTAAATTTCTTTGAAATAGCACTATCAATAAAATACAGCAAAAAAATTTTTTTTTTTTCACAAATTTTGTTTAATCATATAATAAAATATAATTAGCAGTATAATTAGTCAATATTTGCATTCATTGTATACTATAATTAATAAATAATTGTATACATTGCATTTGTTGTATGTGTAATTAATAAATAATTGCATTCATTGTACATTATAATTAATAAAAATTGTATTCGTTGTATAGTGTAATTAATAAATAATTGCATACATTGCATTTATAGTATTTTATGTTTAATTAAATTTTGTTCTGATAAAAAAAATGTGAATATGGAAAAAAAAAAAAACCAAAGATATCTGAAATATATAAAACATACAAAATAAATAAAATATAAAATATATTCACATAATCGCATTAGTGCCGAATAATATAAGCATGGAATTCCTTTTCGCAACAACCATAAGAGAAGCAAACGTTACATCCTCGAAATGTTATACTTTCAAGGTTATGTTGCATCTTCCTACTTACTCAGTATGCCTCCGTACTTGAACGGGAAGGTCAGGGTTATTTTGTTTCTATTTTAATCAGTAAGTCTATCCATAATACAAATTGGCGAAATGAGTATTGCCTTCTACTCGCGCACCACCATGAATTCAATTTCGCACTCAAATGCTCGAATTCCATCTAATTATTCAGCTCGACTCGACCTTCGATGCAGCTGCAATCACGTGTTCGACATGATTTGCATTCGGTGAAAATGAAGTCACAGCAGAAATCATATCATTTCGAAGGTACTTTTCTCTTGGATTGTATTATAAAAATCTAAATATTTGGAGAAATCGTATTTTTTTTTAATTTTTTTTTATTAAATAAAATAATCTTTTTTTTTCTCTGCATTAATTTTAATTAATTTTTAAATTTATTTGCTTTTTCTTAAGAGTTATAAAAAATTATATAGATATATTTATGTAAGCAAAAAAAAATATATACAAAAAAAACTACTTAAGGCAAAATATATAATTATTAGCAGCCATTTTTTCCCTCTAAATTATCAACAAATATCCATTATTTCCATTTATCCATTAATGGAAATAATGGAAATTTGCAATTGCATTCATTGTACACTATAATTTCATAATTGCATACATTACATTGATTGTAAACTATAATTAATAAATAATTGCAATCATTGCATTCGTTGTATACTATAATTAATAAATAATTGCATACATTTAATTTTTGTATACTATAATTAATGAATAATTGCATACATTGCATTCATTGTATACTATAATTAAGAATGAATACTGATTATTGAGGATGATTATTAATTATTAATGATGAATATTGGGAATAGATATAAGTAATGAAATAATCATGTTTATGTTCTTATATATCTTTTTTTAACAATTTTCAGATGGAAAAAAATCGATAAATATTGACGATCTTTTCTTTCATTAATTTTTATTTTAAAAGAATTATACTTGACTAAGAAACTGAACTTTTTAAAAGATTGCTGAATATTATATATATTATATAAATTAATGATTTCATTCTTTTGTTATGTATTAATATTTTCTAGTGCATTTTTATTTCTGTTTTTAAAATTATTGTTTCCCTGATTTAATTTTTTTTTTTTTTTTTTTTTTTTTTTTTTAATGTAAATGATTTTAAATTCTACTAGAGACTTTTTTTTTATCATTGCTATGATTCATTTATTCCAAATTAAAAATTTAGAAAATCCTGGCAAAAATACATTTATTTTTATGTGATAAAAATAAATCCATACACAAATTTTTTATTTTATTTATTTATTTTTGCTATATTAATTTACAGAAATAATTAATAATATCTAATACACATAGTTATATTAAATATTTATCACTCGTCATAAAATTTTTTTCAAATATTACAAAAAGGAAGGTATTTTTTGTTTTTAGATAAAAAAAAAATTCCTTTCCCTGTGACACAGAGTCCAATTCAAACGAAATATCATCAAACTAGTAATTGATATCAAGCTTCTACTAAATTAAAATGTAGTAACCAAAATCAGTAGGATGGTGGTAATTTTTCGATTCTATGACAAAACAATTTATTAGAAATTATAATATTATATTAGAATTGACTTACTGAATAGATATTATCAATAGAATTGGCTTATCTAATAGATATATCAATAGAATTGACTTATCCAATAGATATTATCAATAGAATTGGCTTATCCAATAATATTATCAATAGAATTGGCTTATCCAATAGATATTATCAATAGAATTAGCTTATTCAATAAATGTTATCAATAGAACTGCCGTAAAATCAAGCTAATAGTTTAAGAAATTTTCTTATGAAATATTAAAAAAGAAATTCGATGATACAATTATTGAGCTTTGTGTACTTTGGTGTTACAATTTATGTGATGAACAATACAAAATAATGCTGTACGTTACAGTACAGTATATGGTAATGAAAATGCACATGAATCACAATATCTGTATCAAAACTCGTATTACATATCTGTTCTAATTTCATCAGACATGAAATAAATTCCAACAATATTTGTCATCCTTAAATCTTATGTAACAGACATTTAAATTTTTAAAATTTTATAACGCTAAGATTGTTTAATTTTTAACACTGTCCCAACTTTGACGTCATCTTCTCAAAAACATCTTTGTTCATTCATCTCAAATTCAATCTTATCTTTTCTCAAGTAGCATGGACAAGCACAGTACAATTTATATTTTGCAAAACATGAATGAAGGTTAGACGAAATAAAAAATTATATATAGATATTGTACTTAAAATAAGTATCCGGCTTTGATAATGATTTTTTTGCATGGGAATATCTTATGATCGATAACTCAATCATTCTGTGAATGAGAGCAACAATTCATGGAAATACTATTTTTATCATTTAGTTTTTCTACAATATTTATCAATTCACAGTTATACATTATCCATGCATTTATTATTTCTGCAACTCCTTGAAAAATGTTTCTCTTCTTTATTTATATAAAATAAATTATTTGAAAAATAATTAATTATAATAATCAATTCCTTAATAATTAATCCCTAATAATAATTTTGTGTGTGTGTGTGCAAAATTGATTTGTAGCTACGTTTTCAAAGAAGAAAAATATGAATTGAACGAAATTTAGTTCACCAAACTCAATTTAGAATTTAATGTATGAAAAACTCATACTATCTTAAAAATAAAAAAACTATAGAATTCCAAACGATTTCCTTTTCTTGAAAAGGAATCGTTTTCCTTTTCTTCTTCATTTTCACTTTAAAATAACATGGTCTTTGCTTTCACCAGACGATATTTTTGAACAATTTTACATTAATTTTTCTCCTGAATTCATTTTTTTATTAAATTATTTAATAATTACTCAATTATTTATCAAAATATCTCATAACAACAATCTTAAAAAATAAAAAATTATGGGATTCCAAACGATTTTCTCTTCTTGAATATTCTCATTTCCACTTTTTAAAAGGTCTTTGCTTTCCCCAAACGATATTTCTAAACAATTTTTCTTAACTTTTGTTATTAAATTATTTAATAACTACGCAATTTTATCAAAATATTACATTATAAAATCTTATTAACAAAAGGCATAATGACAATCTTAAAAAAATAAAAAATTATAGGAATACAAACGATTTTCTTTTCTTGAAAAATATCAATCGTCTTTTGCTTTCCTCGGATGATATTTTTGTACAATTTTACATTAATTTTTCTTCTGAATCAATTTTTTCTACTAAATTATTTAATAATTACTCAATTATTTTTTGTAAACAAATATTTATAAAAAGGTCATGAAAGAAAACAATTTTACATTATTTGATTATATAATTATTAACTTGTGAAAGAAATTTGAATCAAAAAAAAAAGATAATGCTTGTGAAAAAAAAAAAAAACCGGTAAAAAAAGAAATAAAATAAAAAAAAAAAACTATTAGAAGTATTTTACATTATTTAATTATATAATTATTAGCTCGTGAAAGATATTTAAATAACTACGCATAAAAGATAGTGAAAGAAATTGAAAAAAAAAAAAAAATTGAAAATAGTCAAGGAAACCATGGACCCCGCTGCCCAAAACAACATTCATATATTTTATGGGTAATAAGATAACTTCATAATCCAACGAGAATTAAAGGGATGGGGGTTGGAGTTTTTTTTTTTTTTAAGTTTGTTTTTAATATGGAATTTTAACTAAAAATATATTCAATATCCCAAAATCCTTTTTTTTTCAAAAAAACATTTGAACTTAATCCAACTTCCAGAGATTTTTGTATTAATTAAAAATAAAATAACTGTTTAAAACACTAATTATAATATATATATACATATATGGTTAGTTTTTATTCCATATTTAAACGAAACAGCATCGTATATATTTTCAGGCATTCTATAACTTTCTTTTCTCTATTAATACAAATAAGTTCGCAAATTTGTTTACATACTTAAATTTAATTATCATTAGTTTCAATTTACTTAAAAAACAAAACAAAAAACAAAATAAAATCTAACATTTAATGGAAAAGTTGAACATTCAGTTAATAATAAATCAACTTTTTATAATAAATTAAATTTTTTTTTTTTATTTTACTAGAAATACCTTTTCTAATTTACTCAATTCACAAAAAAAAAAAAAAAAAAAAAAAAAAAAATTTTTAGATTTATTGTGACAGAAAGTTATTCAAAAAATAATAAGCTAAACGTTAAGTTGAATTCATTTAATTTCCAACGTTGTTTTTTTTTTATGTATAATAAATTTATATTGTACATATCCGTTACTAAAGTATGGCATTTTTTTTTTTTTTTTTGCATTTTTTTTACATTGAATCTGCTAAATTTAGTTAAATAATCATATATAATAATAAGCTCTATCGGATCGTTTTTTCAAAATGTGATATATTAGCCGTAACAGAATAATTTTAACGGTTAACAGAATAGTTTTATGAGTAGATTCAGTCCAGCTTTTTATTAAATATAGCTTCGATCAATTAATAATTCAAAAAAATAATAATAACTAAAACAACAAAGTTTTATTAAACTCAGCAGATTTCCCAGGTAATTTAAGTATAATACATATAAAATATTCATTCTTTCAAAATGTAAGCAAATGAAAATAAATGTTTCACAACAGACATAACTCAATGACTGGTCATTAATTTAAAAGGTTGACAATTAATTATAAGAATAATTTAATCATCTATATTTTTCTTCTCATAACAAAATCGTCTAATAGATAACATGACGTGCATTTATCTAACAAAAAATTTAAAAAGTACATCACTGACCAAATTGATACAAAGTAAAAAAAAATCCCTATCAAAGTTTTCCCTACCATCTATCATTTTTTTCCCTGTGAGTCAAGCTTAAAGTTGTAACACGAAAATAGTTTTCAAAAATTGAACTTCCACGACACAGTTTCGTTCAATTCATCACTTAACGGAATAATAAAGTACACGCTAATTCTGACGCAATCATAAATTAGCGGGATTTTTTTATTCTTCCCCTACTCTGTCTTGAATGATCAATCAATGAAAGTAATTTCCTATTCGGGACGTATAAAAAAAAAATCTTTTATTAGGAGAAGTGATTAACTTCCTATAGTTCGAAAACATAAAATCTTTCCATTTTAAAAGGTAAAAGTAAAGACAATTTAAAATATTTCTTCCGGGGTTAAAAAGGTTGTAAAAATATTCTATATATAGACTTTGTAACCCAAATGATCTTCGGGCCACTTTGAAAATGCATCCTTTCGCGGGCAACATATAAAATTATATAGCCCCATGTTAGATTTAGACCCACTATAGACATTTTTTTGGAGTGAAAAATGGAAACATAATAGTTATTAAAGAGTTTTTGCATACCGTATTTTGGATGTTCGTTCAGCATTTTTAAATCATGCTGTAAAATTGCGCATGCGTATCTGTAATAATGTTTTTGAGCATGGGTGAAAATGGGAGCATGGGAGCGCGATAGGGAGAAAAAGCTAACGGACGTCAAAATACGGTACAAAAACTATTATTATTCTGTTTACTATAATTCTTTTATCAGGCAAAATATCCTTTAAACAGCTTCCAAATATTCTTTCCTAAATTCACCATCCGAAAATGTTTTCATTTTATGGAAAAATGAAACAGAATAAATAGCTTAAATAAAATTGAATAAATAGCTAGCTAATAAATAACAATATTGGAATGCTGTAATTTGCACCAAACATTTTTGTTGAGCCTTTATTTCATATTTAAACTCCTTGCTTCGATTATTTCGCTTCTTTATCGAACTTCAAATAATTTATGTTTTGTTCCGTAATACTTCTTAACTTTATATTCCTTAAATACAGAAACGATCGTCAACAAATTAAACACAATTATTTTGTATTTTGAACTATGAAGAAGTCTTTCTCACTATACTTTCTAATTTCGTCCACTATTCTTCTAGTACAAGTATATTAAAATAATTATCCTGTAATCACAGCGCAAAAGAAACCAAAAAGTAAATTTTGATTGAAACTGAGGAGTCTGATTTGCTTTGCTGTCAACAATCAACTGTGTATCTAGGTATGGCCAATGCGCCCCTGAGGTCTTTAAATGTGAAACATAGAATCTGTTGGATTAGATGTTCCAAGATGCACGCGTATCATGAGTTCGCAGAATATAATTTAATTATTCTGCGAACTCAGACTGTAAACTCATAAATAAAACCGGCAATATCTGTCATATAGAAAAATATTTTAGAATCAAAATTAATTCTTTCTCATAATTTCGGCAGTTAATTTTTGAATATAGAGATGCACAAATAAAATATTTTCTAATAGATTGGTTTTCACTACTTTGGCCATTACAAAATAAATATAATTTGTAAAAAGTGTGACAAATCTTACGGTACAAAAATGTTCAAAACCCTGGCCACCCCTGTATATAGAAATCCTTTTACGGAGTTTTATATAATTTCATATATCTTTTAAAAATTTTATAAACTGCTTTCATCACATAAATATAATATTAATTGGTATTTAATTTTTTTTAAATCTTTTACATTTACAACATGTTTAAAACAGTTTTGTTTTTGTCGAAAAATGCATCGTCAAATACCCCAATAATATTTTACACCAGAAGTCTTGCTGACCATTTAATACATACCAAATAATTCAAGATAACATCAAAGAGCAGTTTATTGATTTCCTAGATAACTTTCTAAGTATAGTTGCTCTTCAGTGGAAATGTAAACATCTGGTTTAAAGATGGAAGAGGACGAATCGATTAATTGTTAAGGGTGCTAATCAGATATGCATGCCTGAAAAGCAATTTGAAAAAAAAAAAAAAAGTTTGATAATTATTGTGAAATTTTATTCATTTGATTTTCTTTCGATATTATGTAACTTAGAATATTAATTATTAAAAATAAAATTATATGTATTGTAAATAAAAATCCTGCCAAAATTACCTTTCTCTCCTATTGCATCGGTTGTTTTTTTTTTTTTAAACCTATCCAATTTGGCTAATTTTCCCATACCTTAGCCCCAACCTAGGTCTATGTAGACCTTACCAGTTAGAGAGGCCTGATCACAATTGGCTATCGCTCTAAGGCGACCACAGGCTTCAGATTCGAGTCCTGGCGGTGGTATGGATGTTTGTAAGTGGTTCGGAATCCATTTAAACAGTAGGTCCCGGTCTAATTAGCCCAAAGGGTGCACAAAATGACCGTAGAGCGACAAATCAAACGTACAATTAGAAAGGTAAGGGTGGTACATCGTGTATACCATGAACAGCACACCAATGGGTGATGAGAGGAGGACGTGCCTTCCGAAGGACTTTTAAGGGTAATTGCCCTCGGATTTGCATGTCGTATGGAAGATAACTCGAAAAACTCCCACCAGCCTGGTTATCGATATGTGATGCTTTACACTGTCATAATCGTCATCGAGTCTCCTCGTTTCTGAAAAGAGTGACTACAACAATGCCTCCAGCGGATTCAGACCTCAGCCCTCCTGTACACTAGTATGTAGGTCCCGGTCTGTCAGCCCAAAGTGTGCACAAGATGACCGTAGAGCGACAAATCAACCAAACCTGTACACTAGCAGTGATTATAAACGCCCACACAACCTATCAGTTTCTACCATATCATTCTGCTTCGAACTTCAACACAGGCCATTAACAGATTCGAACCTTTACATTCAGCGTCAGAAGTCAGTATGTTGATTTGAAACCTCACCAGAAATACATAAACAAGCATTAGTAAATAACATATCCACTAACAAAAAGTTGTTTCATTTTTTATATTTGTGAAACACTATCATAAATAAACTCTTAAACAAAAATAATTTGAATGAAAGGAACATTTTCTGAAATTATTTTTTGAAAAATTTAAATTTAAAAAATGAAAAAAAAATGAAAGAATATCCATTCTGTCAGTATAAGATTAAAGAGAAATAAAGTTTCAAAACCTGATATCCGAATTAACGGATTTCCTTTAGGATATTTGGAAATTTGTTCCAGGAAACGAAAATCAAGTTCCAAAATACGAAATAATGGCGCAAATGATTCATGTTTGTAGGTCAAAAACGTATCTTTTAACACATCTTTATATATATATATATATATACAGATAGAGAAGGCAGAATTTTTATAATATATATATATATAAGGCAATATAAGAATAATTTTTATACACATACATGTATATGCACATAAGGTATACAATAAAAATTGCCTCTGGCGCTGGGTGAAATAGGTTTCGGGTTCGAGTCCCGGCGTTGGCGTTGGGCTGAAAACCCTACCCTGTAAAAGAAAAACATCTCCTGTATCGAAATCTGCCAGTTGGCAGACGGCCTTAGCCCAACCATGGGGCTGTTGCGCCACTGATGATGATGAATAAAAATTGCTTTTGCATTTTGACCTACAGACATATATATCTTTATCTTCAATCGCGCGACAATACAGTGGGCCAAGGCTTTCTGCCTACTGGAGGATACCGAAACATGCGGTGTTATTTTCTGTTTTATGCGGTAAAGCTGTCAGCTCCATGCCCAACAGTCATGTTAGATCGGGATCTACGGTTTAAAGTGGATTCGAAACACTACAAACATCAACGGCACAGTCGAGGCTCGAGCTCGAAAACTGTGGTACCGAGCGCCAGAAAACAAATGCCTTCAAAAGGGCGACATCTATGGAGTTCAACACCCACCTCCATACCTCACCAATCTAACCAAAGTACTTTCCAGTTTATAGATCTATTGACTTTATACTCGGCATAAACAAGACGCTTTCGGTTTGGCATCCGTAGTCAAATCTCAAGCCAAGCTCCATTATCAACTCGCTATAATGCATTTATGATAAATAATATAATTTTTTTCTATTTTGATCTCTTGCAATGTCTAAAAAAGAAATACTTGTTTGGCATATTATATAATTGTGTATCAAAGTGTCAGTAGCCTCTTAAGACAGATAAATGCGCAATAAACAAATCCAACCTAAATGCGCAATTTTCGTGAGAAACTGAATTTAAAAGACAGTAAAGTATCTCATGAGATGTACGAAAACAATAAAACGCAATAATTTTTTAAACGACGCTGCTGAGTGTATCCTTGGATTAGGATAAACAAAGGTTTCAAAGATAAAGGAGACATAAACTATCAGATTTTCAAGAGGTTGCATATTATCAAGATTCCGTAACAATTGATGACAGACATTAAATGAAGCAGATAGTTTCACTGAGTCGATTTGCATAGCAGATTCGATTCGACGACGATTGTGATAGCATATAGTACATAAGCGTCACGCTTTGGCATTTAGACTGATTGGGTCTTTTCCGTGTTTCTTACAATACAACATACAAAAGTGGGGTAAATACCCCTGAAAGACTCTCGAAACATCTTCCTGGCGGTAGCTGTGAGATGCTTATATTAATGCAACTTGAAGCCTCTATTATATAGTATCCTGGCGGTGGCATGGCTGTTTGTGAGTGGTTCGGAATCCACGTTAAACTGTAGGTCCTGATCTAATTAGCCCGAAGTATGCACAAAATGATTGTAGAGCGACAAACCAAACCAAATCTCCTTTACACACACATATGTATATATATATATATATATATACATATATATATATATATATATGCTTTGTAATAATTAATTTTAATCAACAACTTTTCTTTTAGAATTGAATTGCTTTTGTTCTGTTGAAAGCAAATCTTTTTTTGCTTTGTTTATAGTAAAAAAAAAAAATTTTTAAAGTAACAATAATTGACTCTGCCGATATGCAGGTTACCCATAAAATACAGAATTTACTTTAAGAACAAAATGCATAGCAGCAATCGTAAAAAAAAATAATAATAAACTCATCGAATTCCAACCGAGATTTTCTTTCCTTGAAAACACTCATTTTCACTTAATAAAATTGTCTTTGCTTTCAACTTTAGACAATTTTACATTCTTTTAGAACAATTTTACATTACATAACTCGTGAAAGAAATTTAAATAAATATTATGTATAAAAATAGCTCTTGAAAGAAATTTAAATAAATATTATGTAAAAAAGCTCTGGAAGAAATTTAAATAAAAATGCATAAAAAATATTTGAAAGAAATTTTATTGTAAATTTATGTAAAAAAAAAAAGTCTTTAAAAAAATGTATGTAAAAAAAAAAAGCTCTTGAAAAAAAATTTTTATGCAATGTATAAAAAAAGCTCTTGAAAGGCTTAAAAAGCTCGCGACACAAATTTAAATAGATAGTATGTAAAAAAAAAAAAAAGCTCATGAAAAGGAATTTTTAAAAAAATTATGTATAAAAAGTCGTGAAACAAATTTAAATAAATAGTATGTATAAGAAAAACTCATGAAAGAAATTTTAAAAAATTTTCTATAAAAATGAAAGAAATTTAGTAAAAAAAAATTATCTATAAAAATGCTCGTGAAAGAAATTTTTAAAAAATTACGGATGGTAGTAATGGAAATTTCCAAAATTGAAAATGGTCAAGAACATCAAAAAAATCCCCTTCCTAAAAAACAAAACCCGTATATTTTATGGGTTAAACTCATTGCTTTTAACAAACCCAAACTCAAAAAAAATTCATTAAAACGTCCAACAATTTTTTATGCTTAGAAATGAATTTTTATATCTTATTATTTAAAACATTAAATGAACTACTGAAAACTTTAAATCGGTAAGGAATTCAAATAATTAAAAATGCATTGAATCCGTTCCTAAGAGCAAGAAGAAATGTGAAGAAGTTCCACCTCCCTTTCAATCGAAAAGTACTCCAACAATTCGGAAGAAATGGGGGAAGCGTTAAATAATCAATTGTTACGCCCCAAATAAAATATAAGTAGTTAGAACTAAAGCCTTTCGAACACGGTGGAAACCCATTCACTCAATCAATACTAAACTCAGGTGTTTCAGCACTGTTCAGCTACGCGATGTACTACTTAACCAAGGACGACTTTTTTAATGAGAAAAAAGACTTGATTTTTTTTTTTTTTTTTTATTATCATTTTATATATATTGAATTGACAGAAATTTCCAAAAAAAAAAGGGGGAATGAACAATAAAAATGTGGGCCTGAATGGCAGAGTGGCTAGCGCTCTGCCGCTCGAAACAGGTTTCGGGTTCGAGTCCCGACGGTGCCATGGATGTTTGTAGTGGTTCGGAATCCACTTTAAACCATAGGTCCCCTGTCTAACATGATCATTGAGAGTTGCGGGGGTGTTGTTACTCCGCGACCTTAGCTTATCTCTATTACACGCATCTCCTTGGCCCACCATGGAGTTGTTGCGCCAATGAAGAAGAATTAACGATTTGTTCAAATATTGTAACAAAGCTGACAATAGGAATATTACTTATCACCATTTTCATTTTCCTAAGTACCGTTATCAGCACAGCCAAACCATAAGTTTTGTATTTTTCTTTTCAGAGATTCTGGCCTTCGAATAACGTTGCGTCATTATCAAATTTTTGTTGTTTTTATTCGCTTTACGGTCATCTTGTAGCATTCAGGGTTGGACCAAGCAGATTGTAAGTGGGTGTGGAACTGACTAGAACACCATGAGGCACCAGTTTGAGAATTTATAGCTTTATTAACACACGTACGCACACATACAATTAGAGACATAGAATATTTAACACATTTAAAGGCAGATAATTATAAATTCGTGGAAGGACTCAACGCTAAGAAGAAAATATTACTCAGCTAGGCGCAGGGTGTTAATTATACACCGTCCAAAAGTTTGTAGCTCAAGTTAATACGCAAAGTTGCATTAATTATATTCCTTCTAGAAGGGATGAGAGATTACAAACTAAACGCATTTCTCAGCGGGACTGAGGATTGCGCTGTACCTCGTGAGAGTCTCGAGGCCGACTGACCATTTCTCCTGAACTGGCAGAGGGAGCTCTTGCCAGTGTAGGCAACACGGTTACAAATTATAAAACTAAATATCCACATATACCCCGCGTCAAAAGGTTAAGATGTTTTCACGATAACAAGTTTTTGGACGGCCTTTTATTTTGAATGAGCAAATGTATTTCAGACAGAGATAACTAAGTTTGTTTTATTGAAAAAAAAAATTGAAAATAACTATTATCAATGTTTGATAATATACTAGGTTCATAAATTTCATTCAAATATTCAGACATAGCAAAGATTTCAAAGAATTCAAGAATTAATTCATAAGATTTTCACAGTTAGCTAACAACGTCTACTAAGATCAATCAAATCAATAATTGATCAAATGGAGAGAGTTATATATATGAATAAATTTAATAATTTTTAATAATCATTTTATACATTCTATAATCAACAATATAAATTTTAGGATGGCCGAGTGGGAGACGCTCTGGCGCTCAGTTTTATCGGGCTTAAATCCCGGCGTTGCCATGGGGGCTCGGAATCCACTATAATATAAAATAGATCCATGTCCTAACAGGATCGTAGAGCGTTGCGGGGACGTTGTTAGATCATGCATCCGTATTTTATCTTCATAAAATTTAACACACGCCCCCTGGGTAGTGCAAAGTGACAACGTCGGTGCAGCCCATATGGCATAAAAAGCTCACGGTCTATTTGCCAGCTACACAAAAAAAAAATAACAATATATATATAGCAATAATATGATTACATATCGCCTTATGATTGATATATTTCAATTTATAATAAACTCAATAACATAAAATTGAACAATGACTTTTTATATTTGAAATCATGAAGCCGAAATTTTATTTTTATAAAATTATAAAACATTTTTTCTTCGCTCAAAACAAAAAAGGAAAAGTTAAACATCGTGCCTTCAACGTCATCAGGTTATATTTAGAAGAGATTTGTATATAGATGTTTCATAATAATTTCAATTTATATATATATAAACGTTTTAGAAAATGCCAATAAAAACATTTATGATCACTTAGCAAAATTCTAAATCTAAAACAAAAATCATTCACAAATTATTTTTAACAACGCGTCTTTACAGAACGTTTAAAAAAAAACACCATTTTTAATTTTTTACTTTTAGAAATTAATTTTTTAAAAAATACAAACGACTTTTTCCACAAACAAAATCTATCGATAATTTCCGCAAATTTATTGAGTACATCATTGAAGACCAAAAATTATCATTAATAAAACGAGAAAAAATATATATATATGTTGTTTAAAGGCAACTTAAAAATTTATTATTAGGGTATAAAAAAAAAAACTATTTTTAAACTAGTAAATAAAAAGCAAAGAAAAAAAAGATTGTTGAATGCTAAAACTTCTTTATTTAACTCAGTGCATCATCTGAAATCTTTCATCTTACCCTATAACAAGAAAATAATTTGAAAACATACTAATACGAATTAAATTTAAATGCGGCATATTATAACTAAAAGGCTTTTCCACTTTTTCAAAATAATTTAGTTCAATTTTACCACTGAAACTGTTAAATATAACTTAATTCAATTAACAATATTAATGTGGTTTTTAAAGTTATCTTTATACTCTTCATTATAGTTTCTTAAGAATTTGTCAGAACTTTATTTCTTTTTTATTTTATTTTATATTTGTCATAATTATTCTTTTTTTTTTTATGTCAGGGTATTTACAGCTTATAAAAACCTATCATTCCTGCAACGGACGTGAGCAAAAAAATGATGCAATCAAAAGCAATCAGAAAATCATCAGCAATCATCAGCTTCATCTACAACGATCTTAACAAGTTTTTTTTTTTTTTTTTTTTTTTTTTTTTCCCTGACGACAAAAAAAAAAAAGAAAAATAACATATCAAAAAAAAAAAAAACTAACAACATAGATATATGGCAAACTAGAATTAATGAAAAACATTTTTTTTCCAGCTGTGATGTATGTATATTTTTCATCTTCAAATGTTGTGATAACTCATAAACTTGTATGTATACTTAAAAGTCGAATTTTATTTACGAAATTTCAGGGATATGGAAATTGAACAATCAAAAATATTTTTCTGCTAGCTTTGACGAGACCTATTCCATATATAAGTTAGTTATATGTATATATTTTAGGAATTTTGAAACTGCATTATTATTTGAGTTAATACAGTTTTATGATCTCATGAAAATGAAAATTCATTTTCATGTTTATTGACAGAAACCAATAATTAAATAACATCTTTTATATATATATATATATTTATATATATATATATATAATAAAGAAGTTGAGTTCATTTTAAGCGGTTTAAGTGTACGTGAATATAATTATATTAATTTATATATTTAATTGCTTTTTATTACTGCCAAATCATAAAAAAAAAAAAAATTGTTTTTTAAGTATGGATAGGAATTAAATTCTTAAAATTAAATAGCACATGCAAAGGAATTTTTTTTTTTTTTTTTTTTTACCTATAAAAGATATGTTTTAGGAGAGATATTGTTTTAAAGAGTGAGTTTTTGATGTCCTTTCATAATAAAAGAAAATATTAATAAATTCACAAAATTGAATCGCATACATATCGAAAATTCAATTGTGAAAAAAATAAATAAATAAATTGCAATTGATTAATCCCACTTTCAATTTTGGTTATTTTCACTAAAATCTGTAATTTTTATTATTATTATTATTATTATTTTCTTTAACGGTATTTTTTTTTTTTTTTTTTTTTTTTTTTTTTTTTAATTTCTTTCACTTGCTTTTTTATGCATATTTATTTGCAAAGTATATGAGTAATTTTAAATTAATTTCGTAAGAAAATTAATTCAGAGCAAAAAATTATTGTAAAATTGTTTTAAAAGATCGTCTGATTGAAAAAAGCAAAGACAATTTTTTTTTCAAAGTAAAAAATGAGATTTTTCAAAAAAAAAAAAAAAAAAAAATCGTTTGGAATCCCGATAGTTTTTTATTTTTTAAGATTTTTGTTATGCTTTTTTGTTCTTACATTAAATTGAGTTTCGTGAACTAAATTTCATTCAATTCATATTTTTCTTCTTTGAAAACGTAGCTACGAATCAATTTTGGACGAAAGGAAATTGATTAAGGATTATTTATTAAGAGAAATTGTCAAAGAAAACTAAATGTAAAATTGTTTTAAAAAATCGTCTGGGGAAAGCAAAGAAAATTTTATTTCAGAGTAAAAATGAGTTTTTTCAGAAAAGAAAATCGTTTGAATTCTACAATTTTTATATATTTTTTATTTTTAAGATTGCATTCTACAATTTAAGCTGTAAATATTTATTTTTATTTTACCAGTTAGTTTTTCGATATGTACGAGTCAATTTTTTCAATTTTGTGAATTTATCAATATTTCTTCAACGATTTTTTACAATTCAGTGAAACAATATTGAATATTGAGCTGCATTCATTATGAAATGCAATTAAATTATAATTTTATTAAAATAATGTATAATTTTCAGGCTTATTAGAGTTATTTGAAACATTAAAAACTTTTTCAATTCTTAATAAAGCTATAGTAGTAAAGTATATATTTAAAATTTATGGATTAAAAATATTTCTAGTAAATACTGATATATGATAATCAAATTTACAGCCCATGTAAAAATGTTAACTAATAGAAATTTTAAATCACAGCAAAATGAGAAAAGGTTTTTTGATGAAAACTACTATAATTGAATGCTGAAATCGATATTTATAAACTTAAAAAAAAAGTTTCACTTTTACATGATCTGTAAAATTAGTATCAACATTTATTAATATCATCATTATTTATAGTAGAAAGCATTTTCTACAGTACAATAAATTCTTATTTAATACAACTTTCAAGTTACTCGACTGTAAAAAAACTCCAAATGTCATCACATTTTTAATATTTGAAACTTACTACATTATTGCACAAGTTTCATTCCGTTCGTGATTTTGGGAAATACGTTTGAACAATTCATTTTTATTCTTACACCTTCCTGTACACATTTCCGTACTAATTTTCATTTTAAACCTATTTTTCACTTCACTTCCACTTTTTATTTTCACTTCAGTTGTTTCAAACGATTTTTATAATTTTTGTATCGAATGTTTGTAAAACAGTTTTAAAAAAATCCCAATAGTTGTTTCAGTTAATCTTAAACAAGATAAATATAAAAGACTTGCTATGCACATAGATTTAATTTTTTCTAATAATGGAGTTTTTTATCACCAATTTCGTTACAATGGTTTTCTAAACAGTAAACATTGTCAAATAATAAACAAACATATTGTCAATTATCTAACATAAACTTATCAGCCTAATTAAAAAATAGAATAATTTGTAATCTGGTAATATAAAAATTCCTAAATAACGTATGAAATATTAAGTGATGAATTTATGAAATTTATAAATAAAAGAATATCATTTTAAATCAAATAATAAAATTGTAAGAAAAAAAGTATTAACAGTTAAAAAAAATTAATATAACTGTACAAAAACAGCATGAAGATCAATATTTCAACCAAATTAATTTTGATCTTAACCAAAATATTAAAACTTCAGAATGCATAGTATTTTTATAAAAAAAAAAAAAAAAATTTTTATAATAATTTTTTAACAGAAATCAGAACATCCTATGAATTTCAGTATTCTAGATTTAGATACTTTCTATCACCATACCATGAAGCTTTTATTATTTTTTTATAACTTTTAACGATATTAATTTAAATATTCATTTAAATCTTATATTTATTCGAAAAATTGTAATGTATTTTGAATGTCCATTGTTTCTGAACTAAGTTTAAGCTTCTAGTAATATTTTGTTTCTAAATTTCTCATCACTGTGGAAAGTTTTCTTTAAAAACTGTTTTCTCTTTTAAATTATTCTAAAAATTCAAATTTTAATAATAATGAAAATTGGGATATATTTGAATTTTCACAATAACATTGAGAAAAATTGACTATAAAAAAATTTGAATAACGGACTTTATTTTTTTCTTCCAAATAAATTTAAAAACGTTAAAATAAATAAAATTTTATGAAGTAAATACAATGTTCGTTTACTGAAAACGCAAATGCAATGTTTGTTTAAGGCAGCCGATAATCATGGCTGTAAGGCTTTTTCAATTGATATCAAAATTAACATAGAAAAAAATAATTAGTATATTTCTAATTTTCTAATTAAGACACAAAAAAAAAGTTATTTACTTAAAGTTAAAATTAATTTTAAAAATTGTAGTTTATAAAATTATATTATAATTTTAGTATTTTAATTAAAGTTACAGAAATGTTTTTAATTTAAAAGTTATTTTTTTTAAAAAATCGCCAAACATTGTTTAGGTTTATATTTAATTTGTTGGCGATTTTTTTTTCACTTATTATTTTAAAACTAAATATTATTAAATAAGTAATAATTTGCAATTCAATTACAAATTATTCAAGTACCTTTTTTTAAAACTAAAATTTCTAGGAAAAAAATTCCCTAATGTGATCTCGAACGAATCCATTACTAAATTGTGCAAATCAATTTTACGTTTCTTATATAAGTTTTTATTAAGGCAAATCTAATCTTCAGCAAATAAAATTAAAAGGGGAGATATACGCAAAAAATTGTAACGGAATGAACAAATTTTTAAAAACATTAAATTAATAATAATTTCTAATTATTATGATAAAATTAGTGGTACAATTTTAAATACAGTATGAATACAATTTATGTAAAAGTAATAAATGATTCCATTTCTAACAATTTTGTTAACTTTTGACTTAAATAGATATTTAACCGAATTTTGGGAAAACATAAAATAAACATACCAAAGTATTTCATTTTTAACAATTTTGTTGCCTTAAATAGATATTTAAAAATAAATTTAAAATAAACATTTTACGCCAAAATATTTCATAATTACTAAACGAAAAGTTCAAATATCGCTTTCAGTCAAAAAGCAGTCTTATTCAAGTTTCCATTTTCTTAACGCTACTTGGAATAAAACATTTGGCGCAATTTTTGTTGACTTTGACTTAAATAGATATTTAAACGAATTTTGAAAAATATGCAATAAAAATTTTTAACACCAAAGCATTTCATAATTACTAAACGAAAAGTTCATACATCGCTTTCAGTCAAAAAGCAGCCTTAATCAAACTTCCATCTTCTTAACGCTACTTCGAATAAAAATTTTGGCGCGAATTTACATACGCGCTTTTCGAAAACACACTTCCTCAATAAAAATCTGAAAAAATTCATATCACTTACCCAAAATATAAGGTTGAAAATCACGACTAAATATTTCATACAAGCATAACATCCGGTGAGGCCCATTTTGGAAAATCAGGGAATTTTTTTTTTCCTGGTTCTTTTTTCGGTCGTTATACACAAACAAAACAAACTCCAGACGCGAGAGCGGAAAACGCGTAGACGCTGCCTGCACACTCGATTCTTTTTTCGAACGTCTTTGGTCTTGGCGGTGAAAATGCGTTCGGAGGGGATCACAGAAATAGAATTGCTCGGGGCGCATGCGCAGAGGAAGTTATCGCTTCCTGTGAGCGTGGCGCCGTGGAGCGGCATCTTCAGACAACTGTAAGCTATTCAAAATCTTGAAGGGAAAAAAAACTTCTTTTTTTTTTTTTTTTTTTTGTTATTCATTGTTGTGATGTAATTTTTTTTTAGGTATGAAAGAAATTAAAATTCTTGTTTATTGCAATAATTTAACAGTAATTTTTATTAAAGTGTACTTTAATTTTTTAGTAAATTAATAGTTTAATTAAAAATAAACTAAATAATAAATTAATTACATTTTATTGACCAAAACTTTTTTTGTTATTATTGTTATTCATTATTATGAAGCAATTTTTTTTTTTTAAGTGTACAAGAAATTAAAATTCTCATTTATAATAGCTTAACAGTAATTTGTATTAAGTGTAAATTAATTTTTGATTAAATTAATAGTTTTAATTATTTTGTTGGTCAAAACTTTCTTTTAATAATTGATATGCATTTAAATAATACATTGATATATATTTTATATTTAAATATTATTAAAAAAATATATTTAAATATATATCAATTATATATTATTGTTATTTATTAAATATTATTTATATATTATTTAAATACATTGATTAATATTTAAATAATAATAATCAACATCTATTTTTCAAGATATTTCAGGTGCAGTTATTTCTGGACAACGTATTATTGTATACACTGATTATTATATATTATTGTATCATAATAATCAGTGATATTATATTGTCATCTAAAGCTTTACAAATTTGATTTAAGACTCAATTAAACTTCAAAAAGACAATTACAAGAATAAATTTTTAAAAAGAAAATTTATAAGGCAATGAGACATTAAAAAGTTTGAATTTCATAAAAAAATATATTTCTAAGAAATTTGTAAAATTTGTATTTTGTCATTTGTATGTTAATGTACTTTTAAATAAGTACATTAACATTCACTTTTGCAATATAAAACATGCAGATAATTACTGATGCAATTATGTTGATATTAGTCAAGTTTAAATTTAGCTTAAAAGTAACTGTAACTAAGGTTAAATCAATTCCTTTTAATAATTTTCGTAAATCATTCCCTTTCCCTTTCTAAGGTAAGGATAATAAAAAAAAATATAAGAACATACTTAGAATGTTCTTTATAATAAGATTATAAAAGAACACCTTGAGTAATGTTAAACAGTTAAAAATCTACTCAGTACTCGATAACAGATTAAGTGCACGTTATTTAAAAAATTCTACAAAGTTTTACAAATGTGATTATTGAATATAATTTAATTTTTCTAGCTTGCTCGTATTCTGCATAATTAATTTTCGTTCGAAGAAAACTGAATTCAAACACACTCAATTGATATGAAAAGGAATATGAGACAAATTTATCTTTAACAGAAGGATATTTCTGTCTTCAAGTAATCTTTATTTATTTTATTTATATTATTCTATTTTTATTTTATTTTATTTTTTATTTTTTTATTTCTGTTATGTTTATTTATTTATTTAATTTAATTTTTATTATTTTTATTTATTTATTTTTATTTATTTTATTTTTATTTTTTATTTTATTTTTTATTTTTTTTTTATTTTATTTTTTATTTTGTTTTATTTTATTTTTATTTATTTATTTACTTTTTTATTTTATATTATTCTATTTTATTGTTATTTTTTTTATTTATTTATTTTATTTCATTTTATTTTTTCTTTATACAAATTTATAATTCCTAAATTCTGGAAGGTAAATCGTTTTCATATAATTTCCTTAACAACAACAACAACAATACAAAAATATAGTAAAATCCTGACAGCAGTAATAATACAAAAATATAGTAGAATCCTGATAGCAGTAATAATACAAAAATAAAATAGAAGTAATAATACAAAATAATACAAAACAAAATAATACAATACAGTAATTAATACAAAAATAAATATAGAATCCTGAAAACTTAAATATAAAGATTTATTTTGAGAATTTTTCTTACATTTGCTATTTTTCCGAAATTCTGAAGTCTTCATTTTCAATCATCATTCCTATATCTCCTAAAGGAATTTAAACCTAAAACACAGATTTTAATACGAAGATTACGAAATATAAAAGTCAAAATAACGACAATCTTTCCCCAAACTGCGCAATTTGCGAAAAGTGGATGACATCGCTTCATTCATCTTGGCAGGATTCGTCATTTTATACGATATCCGGTTAAGGAGGAGGTGGGGGAAGGGAGAAGGGGGGAGGAAAGCACCTTTTGCAAAAATGTGATACAAAAGTTTCCAACCCAATTCGGAAGCAATGCAAAAACCGCAAGTTGTAAAATTATTCCTGAATTATTCTTGAAATTTGAGATGAATGTTGGTGACTCTAGCTTTACTGTTACAAGAACAAGGTAAGGTAAATTATAGCATGTAAACGTATGATAAAATGTGCAACGTTGAAAAAAAAAAAAATAGAAAAATATCCAACGCAATTCGTTATAAAATTATTCGCAATTAGTTATAAAATTATTCCTCATTATTGTCTCGTATTAAATTTGAGATGAATAATCTAGTTTTGCTGATGCAAAGAACATGGTAATGTAAATTTTAGCATATAAATGTAAACTTTAATTTTGACTGCTTATATTTAGAGGGGTGGCCAACCCAAACAATCTTGCGGGTCACATTGAAATGCATCATCACTTCGCGGGCCGCATATAAAATGGTATATCTCCATATTAGATTTAGACCCAGTGTAGGCATTTTTTGGAGTGAAAATTGAAACATAATGAATTATTAGTTTTGTGTTTACTATTATTCTTACATGTAAACATAGATAATATAATAATAATGATACTAAACGCACATTGTAAAAAATTTATAACACTAAAAATGGAATATGAAAATGTATAAATATAAACGAAATAAAAAAAAAATGAAATCATTAAAAAATGTTTATTTTACTATTGCTATATTTGTTTCTTCACTCTTTCACTTAGTTTCTGCAAATAGATCCCAATTAGAGTATTTGCACATCGTAATGGGTGTTGCAGGTTAGCGTGTGTTATGTTTGAACGTACTTTGTGTTTCGTCAATTTCATTTTAGAAAAAAACGATTCGCAGGTGTAAGTTGCACCAAAAGCGCTAATAACTTCAACCAAGAGTCTGTTTTGCTCTGCTATCAACTATCAAATGTGCGTATCTAGGGTTGGTCACTGAGGTCACTTAAAGTGAAACATAGAAGCTGTTATATTAGATGTACCAAGATGAGCTCGCATCATGAGTTCGCAGAATAATTAAATTATATTCTGCGAACTCATAGCTATAATAAAACAGGCAATAACTGTTCGCAAGAATATTATTTTAAAATCAAATTTTTTTCTCATAATTTCGACAGTTAATTTTGGAATATATGGATGTACAAATAAAGTATTTTTTAATACATTTGATTTCACTACTTTGGAAATTATAAAATAAAAATATATACAAAACGGATATAACTATACGGAAAAATATTGAAGGCGGGCCGCGGGTTGGCAACACCTGGTCTAGAATAACTCTATTTTTAAATTTTGTTAAGCTGCAATAAGCCGGAAACAGAGGAACATATTTTATTTCAATGCATTAAATGTGATGTACAAAGAGAAAAACTGAAACAGGCTTTTGAACATAAAGTCCTTTCCTATTCTTGGTTATTTGATATGAGCGATGAACCTTATTACAAAACCATACCAATAATTAATTTCCTACGAAAAATTACGTAGTTTTTTGTGTGCGTATGCTAACTTTCTTAGTATTATTTGGTGAGAGAAATTCTGTACAATACCACATTTTGGTGCTTTGGTGCACAGAATTTTCAACTTTTGTACCTTAGAGATTATCTAATTGGTTTGGTTTGTCGCTCTACGGTCATCTTGTGCACACGGGGTAAAATAGACAGGAAACTACACTTTAAAGTGGATTCCGAACTACTAACTAACATCCATGCCACAGCCAGGATTAGAGCTTGAAGCTTGTGATACCAAAGCTAGAGTGCTAGCCACTTGGAAACCAGGCCGCTTGATTATCTGGGGATCTTTTTTATTCGTATTATCTTTTCTTATTTCATTTTTCTTGGTTTCTTCATAAGAGCAATTGGAAAAATTGGAATAAAGCAGCTAACACGAGCATATATCTCAAAGTTAAGTCAAGTTTAAATTACGAACAAATATTATGGCAAATCTATGTTGTCTCTCTATCATTTGTGTGCATTAAAAAGACAATTTTCAAACTTTTGTAAGAGGTGAGGATACTGGTATGTTAAAAAAAAAAAAAAGAATATTTTATTTTATTCTTACAAATTATTAATTGTATAATATATTTTATTAAGCACATAAAAAATTTATTTAAAAATGAAAACCGACTATAATTTGATGTTTGGAATATTTTTAAAAATTTAATCATAATCTTCTTTATCTAACAAATAATCATGATAGTCCTTTTACCTAACCTACTAATACATTGCTCGCTAACACGCTTTCCTAGCATTTGAATGTGACCTTGAAAACAAATACCCTTATTTATCTTTACCAAACACCCCCTCCCCCAATCATCTTTCTGAAGGTCACATCAAAACCGGCTCGACCGCGATCTACTAACCCCCTCTCCTCATGGTAGCCTATAATGTTTCAATCAATAATAGTAATGTTTTTGTTAAGTGACTTTAATTTATTTAAATTTATGAAAATATTCATTCATTATTTTTCTATTTGTATACCATTCCTTTATCTTTACATTATTATTGTTACAAGTTTTAAAAAATAGATAGTGAAATAAAAATCTGCTGGTAAGAAATAATTTTCCAAACAACTCAGTAATTTGAATTTGTTTAAATAGTAAAAAAGTTAAATTTTTTTATTAAATTGTTGAGTGAAAATCAAAAGAAGTGTGTGATGGTTGGAATATTGTTGAAAGCTGAATCATGGTTGCTTTGGGTGGCTTAATATACCTTAAATCTCAAATACTAAAAGTGGCTTAACATAATTGATTAATTTGAAAATTTGAAAAATAATAAATTCATGACAGAGATATAATTTTTTTTTAATTATTATTACATTTGGTAGACAGCAACATCTAGACCAAATCCAAGAATCTGAGGTCCCACTGAAGGAGAGAAGGGGATGCAGCTTCTGTTGTGAAGGAGCACAGTAGGTAAAAGACTCACTTGGCTCCGTGATGCTGAAGAAGGATGCCAGTACGCTCCGAGAGGAATTTTAGAGGGAGCTACCCCGCATTTGCCTATCGTATGGGAGAAAACTCAGAAAACTCCCACCAGGTAGTCCGACTCACGAAGCAAGATGCTGAACATCACAAACGCCCTCGAGCTTCCTCGTGTTTTTTTATTATTATTATTACTATTATTTTGAAATAGTGTCTACAACTAAGACATCAGCGGATTGAGTCTCCATCCTAATGCTCGCTAGAGACTCGCGTTGTCACTGAGTCACGACTCGAGCATATCGTTTTATAAATGCATTGAGTTGACGCGTATTTATTTTATAAAGATGTTTTTGTTGTTTTATATATCAGCGAACATTGAGGGAAGGAAGGAAGGACATGGCCTTCTGGCAGATTTTGAAGAGTAAATGCGCCGCATTTGGCAAATGGGTCGAAGTCATGCACTAAAATTTAAAATTCTGTAAATGTTTTTAAAGTTCACTTGCGAACACGAAATGATAACAGACAAAAAAAGAAGGAGAAAAAACTTACATGACTGCCTCCGCTAAAATAGTAACAATTCTAAAAAGGAAAGGAAATCTAGCATTTTATTACCAAATTTGATACATAATTCCGAAAATGTAGGATGTTAAAAAAAAAAATGTAGAATTTTAAGATAGTCGATCCCTATCTTTCAGAAATATGCTTATTAATATGTACACAAAAATTGGATAACGATTTTTAATTTTTTTTACGGATGTTATCTTTGCACAATAATTTAATGAATAATAATTAAACATCAAAAGATTATAAGTGCACATATAGTTCAATCATTGTTTAATAAATCAAAAAGCATCAAAGCTATTTCAGTCATGAAGTATATCCAGAACTCCACAATTGTAACAAATTGCCGCGTTATTATTTACCTTTCTTCTTCATTAACGCAACAGCCCCATGGTGGGTTAAGACTACCTACTGGCAGATTCTGAAATATCAGATACTTTCTTTTTACGTTAGGGTTGTCAGCCGTACTCCAAAAGCTCTACAGTCATATTAGACTGGTACCTACTGTTTAAGGTTGATTCCGAATCACTACAAGCATTCTTGGCACACTCGAACTCGAAACCTGTAGCACCGAACGCCAGAGTGCTAGTCACTCGGGCAACAAGCCCATAATTTACCTTTTACTGCACTTAAAATATTACATAATCTTTTTTTTTTAATACTAATAAATAACTTTCGTCCAATTTATAAAGCGATTAACGTTTACTACCATACAAAATGATATGCTTTAGTTACATTTATGAAAATTAATTTTTGCATTCATGTCAATAAACTTTAATTTAAACAGTTGTATCAACACACAATGTTTTTTTCATCTATAAGTGAATTTAGAATTTGATATCAATGTTTCAAGAAATTGCATCCAATTAAATGTAAATTGACCAGCAAATATATGAATTAAATAAATGTCATTGAATTTATTTTATAAGTACTTTTGAATTTATATCACAAGTTTCAATATAAAAAAAGTAAATTTTCAAAAATTGGAATTAAAATAGTATTTAAAATTTTGTCCTGTATTCACTATTTCCTTTTTTTTTTTCTTTTTTCTTTTTTTTTTTACCCATAAAATTACTGGTGCTGTTTTCGAGAGCGGAGTTTTTCGTTTCCTTAATCAACTTTTTTTTTTTTTCCTTGATCACTTTCAACAATTCTTGTTGGTTAATTTTTAAAAAAAAAAATTTCTTTTACAATCTAATTGATTTATTCTAAGTTAATTGTAATTGGATGAGAATTATTCCGGATTCAACCTAATTCCAATTGATTTATTTAAATTTATTTCAAGAGCTTTTTTTTTTTGTACTAAGCTTTTGTTCAAGAGCTTTTTTTTTTATTTACTTACATTTTTTTCATGTACTAAAAATTATATAATTAAATAATGTAAAATTGCTGTAAAGATCGTCTGGTGAAAGCAAAAAGACAATTTTATTTCAAAGTGAAATTAAGATTTTTCAAGTAAAGAAAATCGTTTGGAATTCTGTAGTTTTATTTTTATCTATTTATTTATTTATTTATTTTTTCAACATTTGTTGTTACGTATTTTGCATAACGTTTTTTTATCGTCCGATGTTTTTTTTCTCCCTAGCGCGCATGCTCATAGGAAACATTATTACAAATAGGCATGCGCAATTTCCTATGAGCATGTGCGCTAGGAGAAAAAATATCGGACGATAAAAAAATGTTATGCAAAAACTCTCTATTAAAAAACTAAATTTTATGGGTAACTTGTATATCAACACAGACAATTATTTATTATTTGAATTTGGGATTAAGACTGTTTGTATATTGGTTTTTTTATTATTATTATTATTATTATTATTATTATTATTATTATTAGAGAGTTTTTGCATACCGTATTTTTATCTTCCGATATTTTTTCTCCCTAGCTCGTATGCTCATAGGAAACATTATTACAGATAAGCATGCGCAATTTCCTATGAGCATGCGCTAGAGAGAAAAAATATCGGACGATAAAAATATGGTATGCAAAAATCTCTATTAATTTGAGCATTTGTTCATTAGCAGTCATGCTCTTTTAAAAATAAATTTTTAAAAAATCTCTTTTTTAATGTTTTGTAAAGACAAAAGTGCACGTATAGTTTTTACAACCAATTGTGTGTAAAATTGGCAAGGGGGCAAGCAGAATGGATTCAAATCATAGAGTGATAATAAAATAAAACGCTTCCAATATTAGATAGCAGCAGTAATGCGGAATTGTACTTTTATATATCCATAAAAATAAATATAGTTCCTTGTTTTTCTTGTCAGTTTTCCCAGTCAAAGACAGTTCGCATTACAAACAACAAACCTGTCTGGTTGCTTTTTTTTCTTCTTTTTTCACATAAAAAGTGTTCAAAGCAATAATTCTCCAAAGAAGGTCGAAAACTAAGAGCAGTAACATCCATGGTTGCTTACTAGAAGCGCTAACGTCAATGTGATTTTCAATAATAAACAAATTTGCCAAATGTGGAAACCAGAATTTCTTGTACTGTTTGTAATCCACCTTACACACAATCGCAACCCTTTTGTTGGCCCACTTTGGTAAAAAGATTTTTTGATCCAAATCCCAGGGCCTCTATTCTGTGATTTTGCCAAAATTTCCATTGTAGGCTCCGAGATTCCGCCGTCTGTAAACAGTAGTCTGTGAAATGGGGACGTGACTTGAAATTGAACTCTGAGTCATTATTAGCTGATACTAATTTCTCAGAAATTTGTATATAGTGAGCCTACAATTACACATTTGTAGGTTTTCAATTGAGTCCCAACTTCAAAAAAGTTTGAGAACCATTGCTTTAATGTATTTGATATTTTTCAAACATCCGGAAGAATCATAAAACTAAATCAAGTATCCATTAGAAGCGGGGTTTACATCTAATATAATAACATCAGAAATAGATTGATCCCAAAGTGCTTATGATACAGATTTGCTTTCATATATTCTAAGACAGAAAAAAATAACAGGTTCAATCATCATTAAGAACACATAAGACAAGGGACAACAAAATTTCATTAGTCAGGTATTTTTTGGCCAATTGTAAAATAATATTAGGATTCGGCGACTTTTCTGACCGCTAAGTGGTCGAAAATCGCCAAATGTGGTAATCAAGGTATCTCTTAATGCCTGATTGGCCAAAATTAATTACGTGGTTTTGATTAGCCAAGATTAATTACTTGGATTAATTCGATTATTGGAATGCTTTAGAAGAATTAGAAATCATCAATTTTGATAACGATTCATTTCACTCATTACCAGTTGAAGGGGTTGCTCAAATTCTTTCTATTAATAACGTCTGGTGTCAAAGAATTTAATTTCGGGAACAAAGTTTCCATATATTTCTTAAAATGGAAAGAAGCAGTTACAGCAGAGATTTCTACAAGGATTTGTATAGTAACTTCAAAATTATTGAATGATGTATGTTTGAAGGTCACAGTTTAATCATATTTCAACAACTCAGGGTAAGTACATTTTCCCCCAAAATTTCCTTAAATTTTCAGCAAATTTTTGTCCAATCTATTCCATTAAACTTTCTAAAACATACATCTTTTTTATAAAATTTAAGTTCTGTTTCATGAAAACAAGCTATCATGATAGAATTGCAATTATCTTCATTTAGAATCGCACCCTTCACTTGGCGCACTTTGGCGAAAAACATTTTTGACGCCAAATTTCAACGGCTCCTATTCTGTGATTTTACCTCCCCCCCTTCCTGAAACATATTTCTTTAAATTCAAACTTAACTGTACTTAACTCATTATTTCTATTAAGTTACCTTTTGATTTAAGTATTTTTTGCCGTTAGACTGCGAAAGTTCTTTTTAATTTTTAAAAAAAAAAAAAAAAACTCAAAATTTAATCGAGCGCCTGAAAATAATTTTTCTGAACTATTATTAAAAAAAAAAAACCGGTTTCTCAAAAAATATATTTTTTTCTAATGCAGCTGGCAAACAGGCATGGACATCTTGGATGCCTTAAGGCCAGCGCTTCACAGACGTTACTCACTTTGCATTACTCAGGGGGCGCGTGTAACTTGAAGATAAGCCACGGACGCAGAGTAACAATGCCCCCGCAACGCTCAACGATCCTATTGGGACCGGGACCTACGGTTTAAAGTGGATTCCGAACCACTACACACATCCATGGCACCGCCGGAACTCGAACCCGAAACCTGTGGTACCGATCGCCAGAGCGCTAGCCACTAGGCCATTCTGGCCTTTCTCAAAAATATTCATGCATAGAATTAGTTGATTCATTCTATAATTAATTACCTTTCTTTTGCCACGTTCAAGCATAGATTTACGATTGTATTCTTTTTATGTCAGAAAAACAGGATATTATACCTGCTTTTATTAATTTTTTTTACACTTTAATATTTATATGACTCAACCAACCACAAACTAATGTTTGCTTTGACTTTAACTATTCGATTAATCTTTTCCATTGCCAATTCTTTTCAGGCAATGCTTTTTGTCTTTATTTACCAACAATGGACTTAGTGTTCTACTATATATATACCAAGAGCAGTATACCATCGGGTGATGACGGGCTGCATTGCCATTCAGAACTTTTAAAAGCAACAATTCCGCATTTGCGTGCCCGTATGGGAAAAGTACCGGTTAGCCTGACTGCCGATGCGAGTCGCTTATACTTTTTGTCGCAATAACCATCGAGCTTCTTCGTTTATGAAAGCAGGGTCTGCAATACACTCCGCCAGCAGATAAAGTCAAGAATTATTAATCTGCTTTTCATTTCGAGGGCACATTAAGATTACGAACTTTATTTACTTGTAAAATGAAAATTGCAAACCTTTTCCCAGAATAATTTTTTTTAAGTGAGTAAAATGATTTTAATGAGCCTGATGGCAGAGTGATTAGTGTTATGAATCCACTTTAAATCGTAGGTTATATATATGACTGTAGAGGAGTGTTGGGCGTTGGACTGGCAACCCTACTCCGTAAAAAGAAAACATCTCAGGTTTCGAATATGCCAGGCCCAAAGCCAGATTTTCACTTTGCAAACAGGTAGAATCTTCGGCCTCTTCATTCACTTCAGAGAAAAACAGCATTTCTTGACAATTAGTGGCAGAACACTCTCTCCTTCTCTAAACACCTCCCTTTAAGAAAATTCGTCAAGAGGGGGGGGGTCAGATTCCCTCGCTTCTCATTCTTATAGACATTTCTCAACTCGTGGTATATCACCAATCACAATGGAACAACTCATGGTGTAGTCCATATTCAAGCTGTAGTTGTTAAAATCGCACAAACATTCGCTTATTTCATGAGTCTCATTATACATGACACCGCATATCTGCTATCAGATTTGAAGGACAGGTTGTTCTTATTGATGTAAAAACACTAATTGCATGTGTAATATAACAACCCATAATAAAAACTGTCTGCTGTCAAATTAAGTGATGGGTTGTTATTATGTACTTGTCAAAGAATAATATTCTCTCTCTCCTGTTAATGAAATGCTACAACTCTTCCGTGGAAAAAATGCTTTAGTACATACAAATCTGAAGTTAGTACAGCACACACTTTAATTTAACATTTATCAATATTACACATTATTTTCTTTATGTTTCTTTGAAACTTGTTAATTTGCTTTGATAATTATATTTAAAAAGTTTCTTTTTACTATGAATTGCTTTTTAATGATTCTTTCGCATTTTTCTAAACTTTTTTCACTGCCAAAAATATTTTTAATTACTGAAAGAAAACTTCTCTCTCTTTTCCTTCAATTAAAATAAAGTTTGTTTCTCGACTATTTTTTTTTTTTGAGAAAGCATTAAATATGTTTCAGTAAAAGATAGATTTTTTTTTTTAATTTTATTTTGCAGCGAGATTAATTTTTGCAAATTCATCGTTATTATTTTTATCTTTTAAAAGTTTCAATCAAGTATGAAGAGTAATTTTTTTTTTTTTTATTTTTAGAATTTTTTATTTCTTTCACTTTTTTTTTTTTTTTTTTTTTTTTTTTATTGTAAGGAAAACAATCTGTAAAGTTTTTAGAAAGCGTTGATAAGATGGAAAAAAAACCACAAAAATAAATATTTTAAACTTTGATATTTATTTAAAGGATTTCATGTTATTCCCAATTTTTATGAAAAAAATAAATAAATAAACATGTTCCATTTATTTTACACAATTTTTCTCTGGTTTATTAAACAGAAAGAGCTGGATTGATATAAATTACAAAAAAAAAAAGTTATAAAAAAGATATTCGAAGGCGATATTTTTAATGGAATTTATTTTAGCATCGTATGGATGGTATTTTTATACAATACTTTTTAATGGAATTTGTTTTATTATTATATCAAGATTCTCAAGTCAATTATTAACAGGCAAGGAAATTCTTTTTTGTTAAATGTTCTTTGGTAATTATTTTATAAATTTTTGCAATAATTTGTGAAATATAATATTCGCATAGTTATATTTTTCAAATTTGAGGGGGGGGAGAGAATGGTTAGAGCTGGGGCGATCGGTAGCACAGGTTTGGGGTTCGAATCCTGGCGGTGCCATGAATGATTGTAGTGGATCGGAATCCACTTTAAACCGTAGGTTCTGATATAATAGGATCATAGAGCGCTGCTGGGGTAGTTTTACAAGTGTCCGTAGCATATCTTCAAGCTACGCGTGCCCCCTGGGTAGTGCTAAATGAGTAACGTCGGTACAGACTTTGCTTATGGCATAAAGATAACTGTCTAAGTATTTGACAGCAGCATTCGAGAAAAATATTGTCAAAACTACATGTTCCATCACAAAATTTATGCCTGATGCCTGATGATAGTTCAATAAATTATTTAAAAATTCTAAATTGAAATTTTATATGATAAAATATTATATGACAGAAAAAAACCGATATATATATATATATATATTAAACGTTATTATACATAATTATTATACGATATAGTTAAATATTTTAAGAAAATCTATTTGCCAACAAAATCTTAGTTGTATTCAGCCTTTTTAATTTTATTAACTAGCAATGATTTTGAATCTCTTAAAACAAACTAAATCTTTTTAAATATTGCCTTTATTATCATTGTCTTTTGGCTATTATTCTTAAAATATTCAAGATATATCCATCTATATCGCTGTCTACATAAAGCATCAGCTATGCGTGCAAGATTCCTTGTATTAGAAAGACTAACTATGGTAATAAGGAAAAAGGTGAGATTCATATATCACAGTTTGATTGTATTCAGCCTTGCTTCTTTTTGTGAGTTGCATAAAAAAAATAAAATGTTTTTACACTTTTCAATCCTGTTTAATTTTTGTTTGTCTTTCTAAACACTAGTAATGATTTTGAATCTCTTTAAAAAAACTAAACCTTTTTAAATATGGCCGTTAATATCAGTGTCTTTTGGTCATTATTATTAAAATAATTAAGATATATATCTATCTATATGACTGTCTACACAAAACATCAGTAATGTGTGCAAGATTCCTTGTATTAGAAAGACCAACTATGGTAATAAGGAAAAAGGTGAGGTTCATATATCACAGTTTGGTTGTATTTAGCCTTGCTTTTTTTTTTTGTAAATGCGAAAAATAAAAATAAAAAACTTTTACATTTTTTAATTCTGTTTTAATGTTTGTTTGTCCTTTTAATCGCTAGTAATGATTTTGAATCTCTTTAAAAAATGAAACTTTTTTTTAAATATGATCAATAACGTATTATTGTAACACTGTATTATGGCAATTATTCTTGAAATATTCCCGATATATCCATTAATATCTCTGCTCACGCTAAATATCAGTTATTGTTTCCAAGATTTCTTTTGTTAGAAAATTGAATTATGGGGACAAGGAAAGGTAAGATCACATACTACAAATATAGCTCATAATTAATGGAGATAATGTAATGGAGAATGGAGTAATGGAGAATTCTGCCAGTTAATCTATGTTAAATATTTCCCGAAATGATTCCCCACCTATTAGATGTTCTGGACTATCAAATGCGAACAAAATGGTTCCATAAAAATAAAGAGATCAAAACAGATTTTGTTATTTCAAGTGGTACAATTTTTTTCTTTCTAGCATTTTTTAACAATGTAAATAAGCTTGCATCATTTTTTCCGTTAAGATATTATATTCAATTTCCATATTATTTCACCATTCTTTAATTTTTTGTTAAAAAAAAGGAATAACTTAATGTTTTTTATTTCCCAATATCTTTCTAAATACTCTATTAGAAAAGTTAGAACTTAAAATTAAAAAAAAAAAAATTTTTTTTTTTTTTTTTACAAATTTTATTTCAAAACATGTATGTTTGAAAATAGAAAACATCTAAATTATATAAATAAATAAACGCAATTTTTTAATTCAATAATTATCTACGAATTTCAACTATATATATATAGTTTCAACTATATAGTTTATAGTTTATATGTATATTGGGGCAGGATGGCCGAGTGACTGGCGCTCTGTTCCACAGGTGTCGGGCTCGAGTTCCGGTGAAGCCATGGATGCTTTAGTGGTTCGAATCCACTTTAAACTGCAAGTTCCAGTCTAATATGACTGTTGGGCATATTAGGCGCATAACGTACTGACAACCTTATCCTGTAAAAAGAAACCCTCTCCTGACACGAAATCTGCCAGTAGGCGGCAATAGACCTTGGCCCACCATAAGCTGTAGTGTCATGGTGGAGCCGTAAGCCGTAGCAGGAGTGCCATGGGGCAATATACATATAATCCATAGGGAGTTAGTTATTATATGTATATTACACATATTAATGCTCAGACATAGGGCATCTATTCTCAAAAAGTTTAATTACTGCCTTGCATCAATAAAAATATTCTTTCCTTTAAACGTTGATGAAAAATAAACTATATGTAGAAAGCTGTATTTTTAACTATACGAAACGAAATAATTTTATTTGATTATTATAAAGTCATGTGCAAAACACGATTTTAATATTTCTAAGCATAAAATAAGGGGCAGAAGTAGTAAAATAAAAGTTAAAATATGTCAAAAATGCATATCCAACAAAGGCACGTACACCTCTTATTCTATCTAAAGTTGCATCTCGTGTCTTAAAAGACAATCCGAACCTCCAAAAAACTATCGTAAAAACTTTATACGTCTCTATATAAATTCGAAACAAAATTTTAAAGTCTTATTTCAAACTAATCAAAAAAAAAAAAAAAAAAAAATTGACGTTCACTGGTTAAGGTTAAAAACATATTTCTCAGTCTTAAGACTAAGTTCAAATTGCTGCATGAAAATTATTTGACTGGTGAAAAATGGATATAGTTACAACTGATGAAGCTTAAGATATATTTATCTGGTTATAATAGAAAAGATCGATTAACTACCTAAAAAGAGGAGAAAAAGACCTAAAATGTTGGTAAAGATAAGGTTTAGCTAAAGGCTTTTTGATTATTACAGAATTCTCTTATAACGAAAAACTTAAAATAATGAAAAGTAGAAAAAAATGTCAAAATTAACTGATATTACTATCAAAAATATGTTTTAATACTTATTTTCAAAGAATATATTCTATCAATTAAATGTGAAGATTGCACAGACATTCGCTAATTTCATGAGTCTCATTATACATGATACCTAGTATCTGCTATCAGATTTGAGTGACAGGTTGTTCTCATTAGTACGAAACACTAATTGAATGTAATATAACTATTACAAAACTGCTTGTCTGCTGTCAAATTTGAGTGATTGGTGTTATTGTGTAGTTGTCAAAGAATTTACATTCCTTTTCTCTGGGAATGAAATGCCCCAACTCTTCCCATGAGAAAAATGCTACAACCTCAAGGGACATAAAGGATTCACATACTCTCCTCTTTTCCTGTAGCTGAACGGAAAGACTTTTAGGATATATATGTAACATGCCCGTTTCTGCCATAGTCATGGAAGACATGTTTCTAAACACACTTTCTTATTTCAGAGGTCCAATAAACTATCCATATTCCGTCTCCTAGTTTCTACACTCAATATTTTTCTTACAGATTATCGTTGTAATATACTTTCGGTTATATAATATGGATTACAAAGTTCAATTATCTAATACTTGGATCTAAAAATATGCTTGAATCCTATAAACCTAAAGACTCTTAAATGTTTGGCAAGTTTGGCAACACACAAATCAAATATAGCGCCCACTTGACACATTTGGCTGAATCGACCAGGTCTCTCAAACACCAGATAAGCAGATACTATAATTATAAGTTGCTGAAGGGCTTCAAGTGGTTAAAGTATTTCTGTTAAAAAGATTGAAACATAACAAAGCCGAATTTGAAGGTGAATGATAGTGGTATCTAAATTTACAATATATACATATATATAGTTTGAAATTTTCTCAATATGATATATTTTTTTATCTTTTAACATTAATGTAAACTGTCGGGTCGACATATATTTTATTTTGGGTTTGGTAAAAATTTTGATTTGTAATATGCAAGAAATCTTTTATATTGGTTGTTTTGTGCATAAAAAAATTCTATATATGTATATAGGATTGTACTTTGCTAACGCATACTACGGACTCATCTCGGCCGAAGCTCCACTTTTTATAGGGTGGGGGTGTGATGTATAGAGGTGAATTTCCAAACAAAATGAAGAAACAAGACTTTTTTTTTTTTTTTTTTTTTAAGGCCAACAGCCATTTAATTAAGCACACTATTATTTACAACTGTTTACATTGATTATTAATTCTTACAAACATATTCGTCATTCTCTAGCTGCTTTTATAGCTATCCCGTCGGCCGCCAATCTCGCACTTCTCTTCCCATCTTCGGAGATCTGTCCCCTTTCTCCTGGAGTCAAAGTTCATAGTTCAATACCCCCCCACCCACATGGTGAAAGGTCTGTGCCATTGACACATAATCGTAAAGTGTCGCTACCTGTTGATTAACAGACAAACAAATCCTACATGTATATTATATATTTATATATATATATATATATTTATGTATCTGTCTGTGTGTGTATTTGAGTGTGTGTGAGAGTGAGAAAGAGAGTATATATAAAGATTTGAGGAAGTTTCTAGTTGTGTATTTCTTAAAATTTTTTATTCGTAAAATTGTCAAAGACTATAAATTCAGAGTTAATGATATCCAATACTGTACATCTTGTCAAAGGTATGTTTTCTGCTGCAAAGAATGAGGCTAAGAGTTTCTCCAAGAATTCCCTTGAAATAAAATTTTAAATTATTATCATGCTGCCCCGCATTTGCTTGTCGTATGGGAGAAGCCAGGAAATCTCCCACCAAGAAGCCTGACTATCAATGCGAGACATATTGTCATAATCGTCATCGAGTTTATTCGTTTTTGAAAGCAGTGACTACAACCATGCCGCCAGCAGATTCGAACCTCAGCCCTCCTGCACGGTAGCTGCGCACGTTGTCATTTTTAACAATAAAATAATGTATAGTATCGATTTCCTCTAAAAACCTTGGAAATAAAAATATTTATTAAGATTCGAACCTGGGTTACGGCGGCCACAAAGTTGTGTTACAACTAGTGTGCCGTTTACAGAATTCCATTAAAACTTAGTATCGCTTAACCTCTTCATCAATATTAATATTGTAGTGTTAATCGTTTGTTTGTGCAGCTGGATCTGGGCGTGTTTGGGGTTGAGACACAGGTTTGAGGACAAACAGTTTTATTTACCCATATACAAATACCACATAAACACCACAATTAACTGCAAACAATATTTAACACACAACATGTAACACATTTAAAGCCATTATTTATACATTCCTGGAATGATTCCGCTTCTAAGCTGGAGCTTCTTCTTCCTAGCTGGAGCTCCTTCTTCTTCCATTTCTTCCATTTCCTCTACAGATGAGAGATTGTAACTAACGGAAGGGCCGGTTGCGCCGTACTTCCTCTCGAGTGAGAGTCTCGACGCCTACTGATCATTTCTCCTGAACGCCGTGGGAGGGAGCACGTTTACAATATTTAAAAACATAATTAATGTGGCTGCATGATTAATTTTAATAGGTTATTAAAATAAAATTGCATAAAAATGAAAGTTTAAAAACAATACGTAAAAAAAAAAAAAAAAAGAAAGAAAAGGAATTTTTAAAAAGAAAAAAAATATTTTAAAATTATATTTAAAAACACACACAGATAGGACTTTATTGTAGATGATCCTTGCTATTATTTTTTTTCGCATACTTTTTCTACAAAAATTCGAGGTTCAAATAAGTCCCTTTCACCTTCAAACCAAGTCGGTTCTTTATTAGCTGGAGAGTTATATTTCCTTATTTATCTCTCAGATATGCAAATTTTTTTTTAACGATTGATTTTTTTTCCCGAATAATACTTTTTCTTCAAAAAACGAGGTTCAAACCCAGTCTCCTTTCAGTCGCCATTCAAACCATTGCTCCGGTTCTGATTATTTAAACATTTCGTCAAAATTTCCATTTTTTGCAAAAAGGTTAGAACAAAACAACGATTGTTCCTGTTTTTATTTTTAAAACATTTCATTTAAATTTAAAACGGAAAAAAACAAGTAGATTCATGCAAGTTTTTGTTTAGAATATTTATGAATATAGTTGATAGATGGCGCTACCAGAGAACATTTGAAATTGAAGGATTTTTCAGAGTAGGGAGGCACAAAGGGGTACAAAGTACCATTTCTAATTTGAATGCCTTTTTGCTATATATATATTTATATTCTAAAAGTCAAATGTTTAATTTTATTGTGGTTTGTTGCCAAAAATAACAACAGTATATATAGTACAAATAAATTAATTTGTATTTAATTCAAAATATGCTAATTTGCATAAAATATGAACAAATTAGCATTATTATTTAAATAAGTTTTGAATAATTTTTTTGGTGAGTGTGTGTTCCTTCTTCACTTTATCAAGTATCTCAGGGCTTATGGACCTGTTTTGATGTAGACGTGGTGTTTGCATGTATTTAATTATTAATTTTTTTATTCATTCATTCATTTATTTTTTTTTAATATATTCGATTATTTGATTATTTTATTTATTTTAATGAATTAATTTTTTTTTAATGTATTATTTATTTGATGGGTTATTGCGGATCACAAGAGTCAACAGAATTCTTGTAACAATAAACAGTAGAATGATAGCGGAGGAGAATCTTCGAAATTTTTAATTTAAAATAAGATGAATTTCAGAAAAACATATGGTACGAATTACATTAAGCCTTTAAAAAAATATAGAAATCAATAAGGGTGCATTTCCATTGATAACGTGAGGCTTACGCGACGTCAACTTTGGTGAATCAGATTACCGCTCCAGAATGTTTGACAATAATGATTGCTGTCAATCATTGTCAATGAATAATCTGAATCGCTAAAGTTAACATCGTGTAAGCGTCACGTTGCCAATCTAAATGCACTGTTCTAAAACTAAGAAATTATTTATTTATGTGTAAAATACGTTAGAAAATTAATTTTAGACTGCATAGTTATATGTATTATTCATTATGTATTTATTCCCTTTAAAGTTTGGTTTGATGAATGAGACAAATATTTCTTTTCCTGTTTTCACTATATATTTTAAGTAAAAAAAAAATCTTCTATTTGCCAAAGACTTTTTCATCTGGGGGAAGAGAAAAAGATTTAGCATTTTTGAAAAATAGCTGACAAACCCCATAGGTAGCACAACCAATAGGCGAAAGTAAATCGATCACTTTATTTGTTTTGTATTCCATGGCAGTATTTATATCACTAATCTTTTTTTTTAAATAAATATTTTGGAATTTTCACTTTTAAAAAAACCTTTTCAATGAAATTGTTTCACTATTAAACCAAACGATATGATATTATTTCGGAAAAACTTTTTTTTTCTTTTGTTCTTATGTTATTTATCAGAATTCTATCAATCTAATTAAATTTCAGTTTTCTCTCCTCACCATCTAGTCGCAGTTTGCTTATATAACAGGTGGGCTGAAAAGTTCATAGGCTGACACATAGATGGCGCTACTAGTATTAAATCAAGGTGATTTTTAGTTAGCCCTAATCTTCAAAAAAGACACGTGTATAAATTTGACAACTGTTGCACTATTAGTATGTGAGTTATAGCATTTTTTTAGTGTTCATCACGTGCAGTCCACTCGGCTGACTGTCGATTGACTCCGGTTGTGAAATGACGGAGCCATGTTCCATCCATTGTCACATATCGACGCAAAAATTCGGGTTTATTACGATTGAACAGCTGCAAACACAGCTTAGAATCATCAATTCGTTGTTGTTTTTGGTCGATTGTGAGCTCGCGTGGCACCCATTCTGAACAGAGCTTTCGCATATCCAAATATTCATTCAAGATATGTCCTTTGATATCTTTAGGGTCTCAGCTATCTCAATCAACTTCCATTTTACGGTTATCAGAAATTATTTTGTGGACTTTTTGATGTTTTTGTCGGTAACAGCCTCTTTGGGGCGTCCACTGCGTGCATCGTCCTCGGTGCTCGTTTCGCCTCGTTTAAATTTAGCAAACCATTTCTCTATGGTTGATTTTCCTGGTGCAAAGTCCGAATAATGTTTATCAAGCCAAGCCTTGGCTTCAATAGTATTTTTTTCGCCAAAAAGCAATGCTTTATTAACACACGAAATGCCTTTTTATCCATTTTTTCAAACTAACAAAAGTTGCTTCACTAAAAATGCTATAACTCACATACTAATAGTGCAACAGCTGTCAAATTTATACACGTGTCTTTTGAAGGACTAACTAAAAATCATATGGATTTAATACTAGTAGCGCCATCTATGTATCAGCCTACGAACCTTTCAGCCCTTTTATATATATATATATATTATATATATATATGCAAAATTAAAATCCTTGACTATTAAGAAAAGAATTTAGGAACTTGGAAATTTCTTTCTGAAATTCATTTACTTGGAAACAGACTTCAATTTGTTGTAAAATAATTTCTGGAAATATAGGTTTGGCAGTCCAAATTTACCTTTTTGCCAATCAAACTCACACCTCTCAACATTAAGATTTTATATATATATTAACTACTTGTACATATTTATGTTTATAAAAACGTATATGCATAGGTACGTCTAAATATATATTTCTGTATCTATAGTTATGTACTGGTATGGATAAAGATATTATGTTTAAATATGCATAAGATAATCTTGCGAAGCGCTAACATACGTAGAAATGTGACATAAGTTATTGCGGAAACGCCTACAGAAGTTTTAACTTGCTTTTGTTGCCGGGCAACTGTTGACGTTAGGCCCCTTGCTGTTAGACAGATTCCCCGTAGAATCTGTGGGGAGCATCTCAGTTTGGATGTGGACCAGAGAGAGAGACACGCGTTCTTATTAAGGCTCCTTTCTACCGAGGCGAGAGGCGTTGAAGATTCACGCGGCAGGCGAGAAAATATTTTCGACCCCTTCACAGCGAAACGCCAGAAATAGCATTACGCCTAGTGAAGTTCCGCTTCGAGTTGAAAGTTGGACAACTCGAAGCGGCGGATTTCAAACCGGTTTCAGGCGAACGTGGTGATGCTAGTGATTGGTCAACTCTTCACGCTTAAACGCTTTTCGCCTCGGTGGGCATGGGCCTTTTACTTTGTGGCAGTCATGCCGTGGTTCCATGTAGAGAATACTGCTGATATTTTTGTCTTTTTTTTCGTAAATAACGTACATGCGTCATTTATGTTTGTTTGTTTTTCTTTCCAATGCAGCTGGCAAACACTTAGACAGCTTGGTCTTGGATGCCTTAAGACAAGCGCTGCACATACGTTACTCACTTTGCATTACCCAGGGGGCGCGTGTAACTTGAAGATAAGCCACGGACGTGGAGTAACTATGCCCCCGCAACGCTCTACGATCCTATTATACCGGGACCGACGGTTTAAAGTGGATTCCGAACCACTACAAACATCCATGGCACCGCCGGGACTCGAACCCGAAACCTGTGGTATCGAGCGCCAGATAGCTAGCCACTCGGCCATTCAGGCCCCTGCGTCATTTATGTTGTACAATAAATTTTATGCTTAAAATACTGAGCTGGGTTTGAATGTTTGGTTCTTGGCAGACACTACAGTATTCTCAGCTACAAGTGCCTGTTTACTTTCATATGTATGAAAATGCATTTGGATGCATTTATTTTGAGAACTTGTGGGGATATATGAAAATGAGTTGATGCCACGTTCCTATAACAACGGCTAACGTAGTGATGTTCCTATAGCAGTGGTTGACACCACCGATCCTTGGGATTACCAGTATTTCCTTGGAAAAAGATAAGAGATACGGGCCTGAATGGCCGAGTGGCTAGCGCTCGATACCACAGGTTTCGAGTTCGAGTCCTGGCGGTGCCATGGATATTTGTAGTGGTTCGGAATCCACTTTAAACCGTAGGTCCCGGTCCTAATAGGATCGTAGAGCGTTGCGGGGGCATTGCTACTCCGCGCCCGTGGCTTATCTTCAAGTTACACGCGCCCCCTGGGTAATGCAAAGTGAGTAACGTCTGTGCAGCGCTGGCCTTAAGGCATCCAAGACCAAGCTGACAATCATTCTAAGTGTTTACCAGCTGCATTGGAAAAAAAAAAAAACAAAAAAAAGATAAGAGATACTTTTTGTTGTTGTTTTCGGACGGATGATGTTATAAAAAAATAGTTACAAGGGAAGTGATTTTGTTGAAATATTGAATAATATAATGTAAATTATTGTAGGTATCGTTACATTTTATTAGATCTCTGAAACTTCAGAAACTCTGTAAAATGAAGATCAGAGTCGATTTGTGGGTGAGATGTCGCAAAATATAGTAAAGCTAAATGGCACACAGTATTTAGAATTTCGAGATCACTACGGCTAGAGGAGATAAAAATTGGAGATTCATATTCGAATAGGTTTTGTACAACAGAATTTGTAATATGAATGAGATGCCCTGACCGCCAATCCCGGGAATTAGCTGCTATGCTTCGATTGCATTTCACTTTTTAATGACTTTCTTTTTATAGATTGGAAGTGTTGTTTGAAAATAATGTTAGGAGAAAAAATGACGCTGCATTATTTTTTTTCTCACAGGAAGAGCTTTTTAGCATTTCATTCCCAGGAGAAAGAAATGTATATTATTTGAAAAGTATATAATAACAATCCATCACTCCAATTTGACAGTAGACAAGCAGTATTATGGGTAGTTATATTAAATGCAATTAGTGTTTTATACTAATGAGAACAACCTGTCACTCAAACTTTATAGTAGATATTCAGTGACATATATAATCAGACTTATGAAATTAGTGAATGTCTGTGCGATCTTCAAAGGTTGAAACAACTACAGATTAAATATGGACAAGACCATGAGTTGTTCCATCGTAATTGGTGATAGACCATGAACTGAGAAATGTCAACTCAAATGAATACATATATATATAGTGCTTGTACATTAAAAAATTAAATTGTTCTCATGAACCTGAAAGAGGCCCTTTTCTTGGAGCAGTGATAGGTCTATAGACCGAGACTTTACAACTAGGGATTGCAATATCGAACCAAAAGTTCAATACCGGTATTCGGTATTTTTTAGATACCGGTTTTAATACCGGTAGTAGAAATTTTAGAAAAAGAAAGGAAACGGATGTTTTTTGTTTTATTTGCCAGTTTTATTAGAGAATGTAAATATCACAAAAAAATGTATAACTTATAAATTATAACAGCATATAAATAATCACAAAAAAAAAAGGGACATCTTATTTATTTAAATCCCAAAAAAAGTGTAAATATCACTATTCAGTCTGTGGTATTATGAAATTTTTCTGAAATGTGATCTTAAAAACCTAATGCACCAATTGTATCATTAAGCCTGGAATATAATTTTGTTCAAAAATTACCAGCTATCGAAAACGCTCTTTCAGCATCTACGCTAGATGGTGGTACTGTTAGCAATGCGCGATATACTTTCTCCAAGTTTTTACCTCTAAATGCCTCATCTTCAAATGAATCTATTTCTCGTCGGATTATTTTGGATATAGCTGATTTCTGTATTGTATTTTGATTTGCTAAAATTTTTTTAGTTATCGCTAATTCTAATTTTTGTTCAAGAGACAATTCCTTTTCACTATCAACATTAGTGTCATTATAATCTTCGATAACTGTACCGAATTCTTCTGAATGTGGATAGGTTCTGAATTCTGAATAAGAATTCACAGATAAGAATTTAAGAATAAGAATTCACAGATAAGAAATAAGAATTCACAGATAAGAATAAGAATTTAAGAAATAAGAATTCACAGATAAGAATAAGAATTTAAGAAATAAGAATTCACAGATAAGAATAAGAATTTAAGAAATAAGAATTCTAAATTTCTAGTAAATACCGAAAAACCGGTATTTAAACTTGTAAATACCGGTATTACAAAAACTGTACAAATGGCTCAAAATACCGGTATTCGTTATCCCGGTATACCGATATTGCAATCCCTAGTTACAACGCCAAGAAGTTGAGTGTGCTGTTTCCATGGAATATTGATGCTGTGAATCTGAAAGTGCAATCTGCTTTTGATGATTTCTATTACTGCTAAATTAAAAAAGGAAGTCTGCGTATAATAAGCAAACAGTAAGAACGGGGATTGATGCCGAAAAATATCACACAGTTAGATTGTGAATAAATAGAATAGAATAGTCGTTATAATTCCTGCTTTGTTGAAATCCACAAGTTAAAAATAATTTCATGGAAAGAGTTTCTCCATTTTACGTAAGGATCCTGTTATTGACAAAATTAAATTTCCTCTTTGGGACAATGTTCTTTATACCAATTTGTAAGATTTCCTTAAATAAACCATCTCCAAACAAAATCGTAGGTTGTAGAAAGGCATAATTTATTAAAAAATTAAATAACTCTTTTGCATTTTAAACTTCGATAATCTTGTGATAAAGTAGCGACAGAGTACATGGAATCTTTAGAAGGAATAAAGCAGGAATGATAACGATTGAATTTATCGGGAATTGAAAAATGAATCATTTTCTTAAGTATAATCCGTTCCATAAAAGTAAAGGCAATTGGTTGGTAGGAGGTAACGGAAGTGCTATCTTTGTATAGTTTAAGAATTAGGATGTTTTATGCATTACACCACTCTTGTGGAATATTGCCTGTGAACCAAATGACAAAAAACAAACAAACAAAAAGAAGCTGATAAAGATAATGATTGGGAAGGATTTTTACTTAATTTAGCTGGAATACCGTCACTGCCTGGGAAAATATTATTAGTAGCTCGCATAGTATCTTGTAATTCACTGAAAGTAAAAAGATTCGTTACAGTTATGAGAGAAACCCTTTTAAGGATCAAAGGAAATACGGGGGGCATCCTTGTCAGAGTGTCACAGGAATGATGGTTGCACTGTGACATTTAATACAGCTATGTTTAAATCTTTAAAATACATTTATATTCCTTTTAATACCAAATTTAATAAATATTTTGTTGTAAACATAGCCTTTGACTAGAAATTTTTTTGATTTTTGGCTTTTTACCTTCATACATCTTTAAAGCGGGCCTGAATGGCCGAGTGGCTAGCGCTCTGGCGCTCGGTACTACAGGTTTCGGGTTCGAGTCCCGGCGGTGCCATGGTTGCTTGTAGTGGTTCGGAATCCACTTTAAACCGTAGGTCCTGATCCTAATAGGAGCGTAGAGCGTTGCGGGGGCATTGTTACTCCGCGTCAGTATCTTCAAGTTACACGCGTCCCTTGGGTAATGCAAAGTGAGTAGCGTCTGTGCAGCGCGTTGCCTTAAGGCATCCAAGACCAAGCTGTCTAAGTGTTTGCCAGCTGCATTAGAACAAAAAAAAAAACCCCATCTTTAAAGCTTTATAACATTTTTTATACTTTACATGAAAGTTATTATACTTATGAAATGTTTTCAAATTTACACTTATGTTTCAGATATTTTTACCGCTTCTTGTATCCGACTGTTTTTATCGAAATCTCATAAGCTACAATATAAATTTTTTTAACATTGGAAATCACATAGATGATAGCTCTCCTAGTACAAGAAGGCAGAAAAGAAAAAGAAGAGAAAAATAAAAAAGCAATCAAGGAGGTTAGTTGTTGGTAATAAAAGTTGTCATTGAAGGGGGGAAAAAAAGGGTAGAAAAAGTGCAACTAGTTTTATTTTTATATCTTGACACAAATTTCTCTGGAATACCACAGGGCGCATTTGGAAAACTTCTATGGCACACCAGTGCATCCTGGCGTACCCTTTGAGAACTACTACTACACCACACCACATTACTGTGCCTAGAGCTGAGTTGCCCGTTTACAGTTTGGGAATGGTGTGGTTGAAAAAATCTGACTGGCTCTGTGACGTTCTTACAGTCATATGAGATTGCGCCATGAGACTCGAACCCAAACCTGCGGCACCGAGAGCTATATACTGGGCCCCATTCAGGTCTCCCCCTTTGAGAACCACTAATTTAGAAAATATTTATGTTATCAAAAATGTTGGAATAGTGGCAATTTTATAAACAGAAATGTCATAAAAAGTAATCTGATCAGATGTATGAATTATAACGGCAAGTAAACGGCAAACAATATTTGTAATTTCTATAAGTAATCTTTAGATATGAATATTACCATTATTATTTTACTGCTTAAAGAATTATATAACTTAACATATGTAAGATATGATATTAAAATAAGGTAAATAACATTCATAAATATTGTTGTTATTACACTTATCAGATGTCATAACCATTTACAGAGCCATTACAGATTTCAAGATGGCAAGAATATGACTTGTTATAATTATTTTAAATAATTTACTATCGAACTTCTGAAAGATCGTATTTCAAAATGAACAAACGATAAAATTATTCTCCCTTGCGTAAAAAACAACACTAAAAACGCTACTAAATATATCAAAGAACATAACTGTCCCCAGAAAATCGTCATTTCTTCGACTATCTAAAAAGTGGTAAGAAAGACATTATTTGCTTTAGAAAAATGTGATAAACCTTTAGTACAATGTATTCCTTTACAAAATTTGTTCTAAAGAAGATATTGCCAGACATTATTGCTACAAAGTAATATTATTTTCAAAGTAGCGTTCCGTACTAAAAAAAAATTACGGTAAAAAAATTACGGTAAAAAAATATAAACATTTATTTTTTTAAATATTTGGCACGTAAAAAGTTATCAAATATAATGATTCACATAATATTCATCGCTTTAATTACAAAATTCGAAATATAGTAAAAAAAGAAAAAGATGATGTTAAAATTCATTATTAACATTGCGTCTCAATATTTTATTTTATTTTTTGTTAAAATAAAAGAATTTACACCAAATACAAAAATTTAATGAATGAAATACAGCAAAATTGGATTCTCATGTGCAACCAAATAATTTAACAAGCTAAAGATGTAAGGAAAAAAAAAAATCCAACTGAATGGGGGAAAAATAATAATAATTAATTAAATAATATCACACACAGTTAACTTCATGTTATTTTAATTGAATAAATTAATTGCTATCAAATTGCAATGGTACTTATTTAATCCATATCTATATCTGTTTAGCAATAGCGAAGCATTGCGGGGTCAGTTAGTCTTTTCATATATAATTCCTCTGTACATGTGTTTGTCAATGAACTCCTCCTGAACGGCTTGACCGATTTTGGTGAAATTTTTTGTATGTGTTTGACAAAACATGCAGGATGTTTTTATGCTATCCCCTTTTTTGTAAGACGTCACCAGATGGTGCTGCGGTATATCAATTTCTATACCGTTCAGCCAATCGTTATGCATACAAGTATGGAAAATATGTTTGTGCTATCTTCTTCATTGTTACTTATCACCAGATAGTGCTACAGTATTTCACCTTATATACCGTTCAAACGGTATCCATGAAAATTAGTATGGATATATATATAGAAAAAAGAGAATATTTTCGCGATATGTAATTTCTACAATACTTTTTTTTTTTTTTTTTTTTTTTTGGCAAGACAGCGTATGCCGGGTTCTGCTTTTTATTTAATAAATCATAGAATAACAATATAATGATATATGATATTTTCCTATATAACAAATATATTCATTTCGTACTATGGAAACACGATAGACCTCAAGAACTAATGATATTACAGTAACTAATTTGCAAATAGCGTGTGTATTGTCAATATAAATAAATCATTATTAAATTGTTTACAACAATATAATGAAATATACAATTCAGATATAAAATGAAATTCGTAGATAAGAAATATTTTCTTTACAACTATGAAAAACAGGATCATGATAGATCTCAAAAAACTATCAACTGTACTACACTATTTAATTTGTAAATGCTATTTATACAGCTAGTTTGCAAATTAATATAAAATGGATTTCAATTTAAATACTAATGAATAAATGCATCTTTCAAATCATGTCAAACTTGCCTGGAGAATATTTATTGATAAATGAAATTGTCAAAGGAATCTTAAAGTTAATCATGGGAAGTAAAAATTTAAGTGAATTCAATGATATAAGTTATCCTATGATTTGTTGATGTATAATATACAATCCCTAAGGTGAAACATTGTGGATCTTTTGAGATCAGAATAAAATATTCTAAAAGAAATTTCACTTCCTTAGAATGGGAATTGATTAATTAAAAACGTTTAGCTACAGTAAGAAAAAAAATGTTATTTCCAGTCTCACTTTATACATTGTTCCTCAGAAATTTATTTTATTTTTGTACCACTGAACATTGATGTCATATAGGTGAAAATACTATTGTATTTCTATTAATAGGTGTTCGTCTTTCAAGGGCATGCTTACGTTCAAAAATGCAAAAAGCAACAGACTTCTTGTACAGTGCAAAAAAACATAATGGCAAGATTCTACAAGTAGTAAAGAAACACGTTTACATTGATTTCCTATTGGTTGAATTATTATTCGTTCAGATTTTTACAACGAAAAGTTAACCTGAATTTAAATGAAGCATGAAGTTAAAATAAATGCAGGTTTCTGATTAGCTGAAATTTTGGGTTATGATTTTTATTATGTTGTGGGAATCCAGCTTAAGGAATGGCAAATGACCTTTAATTTTTTTTTTTTTTTTTCACATAAAATATTTGTATGGTTTTAGAAAGAGTGGGTCAGCGACGTCGTGGACTACTTTCAATGTTTTTTATTGGTTAATTTTTAAAAATTTTTTTCTCAAGCTATTATTTATTGATATATTTACATTTCTCTCACCTGATTTTTATTAAATTTTCTGTTTATTTATTTATTTATTTTTTTATAAAATTGTTTGGAATACTATAGTTTTCTTATTTTTTATTTAATGTTTTCTTTTTTCATTGTTAAATGATAATTGATGAACATAATTTATTGCCTGAATATGGTTTATTGATACTTTTTCTGTTTTTGTTTGTTTAAGATTGTTATTATGCGTTTTTGTTCATAAATTAAATTCTAAATTTTATGGGTAGCCTGTTTATCGGTATTACTTTTTCCCCCAATTTGCAAATTCTTCACCCTACCAATTTTAAAATTTTTGATTAACTTTTACCTTTTTGATTCTATGTTTAACTTAATATTTTATTGTTCTTTTGTAAAATTCTCTCTACTGCTCTACTTTAACTTATATTGTTCTTCTGTCTACTTTTCTTTGCTCACTTTCAAAATTATTACTGGAGAACTGATTATGGAGTACCTATCCTAAACCTTCTCACCAGAATTTGAATGACGAATTAGAATTGATAATTTGGTGAGTAAATAGTAAAAAAGCAGACAAAAATAAAAGTTTACTTAATTAATTAATATTTAGAGTTTTAGTGGTTTTTTTTTGCTACATGGGTTGCCATTGCATTTAACCTGTTGCCACATCTATCGGAAACTTTTTCTACAATAACATTTTCCAAATGGCAACATTACTAATTTTTAAAATTTTATTCCGAAGAAAAGTAAATAAATACTACTTGAGGTATGTGCGCGTTCTCTTAAAAAATTTTTATTTTTTATTTTTAAGAAATAAGATTTCTGAATGAAGCTTTATTATATATTTTTGTCTGTTATTCTATGTGTGTGTTAATTATTTAATATATTTATTTCTGCAAATGAAAGTGATGCTAAAGTTAGTTAACCTAATTTAAAGAACTGTTACGTAAAACAATTAAAAACAAAATTTTTTTTTTTCTGAATTTGCGTATTTTATTTAGTAATTAAGTAATTACTGCTACATTTTCTTTCTATTAAATAGTGCGTTTAATAGTAACCTGTTTGGTTTAAGCTGAATATTTAAATTTATTAATTCAGAACATGCTAACTAACTGATTTGAATTTTATAATTTGTAATTTAATATGTTATATAACATTTCTTTTGATATATTATATCCAAATATGATTTTGACTAGCTAATAAACTACTAGTTAACAATATACATTATGTATATTCATTTTATTAATCACTCATTTCATTTTATTATTCACTAATTTTATTAATCACAATATACAGTGCACTCATTAAAATATCAAAAATTTTAAATTTGGGCCTGTTCAAGGAAAACTAGTAATAAAATAAAGTTAAAACCTCTTAAAGTCATACGTTTAATTTATTTTCATTAAACAAATATTTTTAAATTGAGTAAATATTTTTTTTTTTTTCGAAATTTTGTTACTTAAAACGACATTTAAAATATTTTTGATTTTTTTTATCCAGATTTCAAAATTGTTTTTTACATTAAAAAAATATTTTTATTGTTTGATTCATATGTTTTTTAATAACTGAACATATTAATTGTGTTGTTCTTGTTGTCAGTCTTTGTATACGGCATTATTGACTTTGGTAAAGTCGCCATTTAAGTATAATTTATTAACGAATTATATTAGGCTTTCTATCATCTTGAATAATGAAATTTTGAAACATAATTGGGTGGAACATGTTTTTTAAAGTTTTTTGTAGATTTCTTTGATATTTGCTTTGAATTAAATTTACCAAAAGTAAAACAATGTCTAATTTCATAAAACAATGTAATAAATTTCAATGTTCGGCCATAATTTCTGGCACAGTTAGTGATAGGTAAAAATTGCAGGAACTGGAGCTACAGCTGCAAAATCTCCTGAACTAAGAATGCATAAAAAATAGTAAATAAAACGCAGCCCACAAAAATATATTTCATTTACATAAATCTAGAAAATAAAGGAGTAGTAACTTCAAATACAATAAAAAGTGACAATCATCTTCTAGTTTATGTTGGCTCATCATTTGGTATAACATTTTGAATTTTATTAATTTGATAAGTAAGCTACTGCTATTATTGATAAGCTACTATTGATGTATTTCAAGCAACTGATTCATTAAAAACTCTTAAAATAATTAAGAATGGATGAATCGTTTGATAAAATTATCTTAGAAACTGAAAATTTAGCTGGCGAAATCGATATAGAAAAGATTTTTGAATTGATTACACCATACCATGCTTAGAGGGGTTTTTTTCCATATGAAAGTTTAGACAAAATCTGAAATAAGTTAATCCATTATGTAAAATTATATGAATCTGTAAACTTCAAGAATAATTAATTTAAAAATTTAGCAGAGTAAAGTATCCCACAAACAACAGTTGACACAAAAAATGATTTAAATTCTGCTAAGCCCTCCATGAACAGAATTCTGAACTTCATAGAGTGAAATGTTCAGTTTTTGATGTTCAGACTTTGGAAAAAAAAATCCTTTCTGCGATTCTTCTATAGTGTTGCATTATCAAATTACTTCGATTTCTCAACTGGGGCAGGAGTTTTCAAAAAGTATCAAAAATATTTGGAAATTTTCAACGGAATTATTACATTATAAAAATCAGTTGTGAATACTTTTGATTCTTCTTAAGAAACTAACGATGTTAATAAACTTGTACAGGACAAACATTTTCTTTTGGATCAGATCTTGGTAGAACTTCAAACGAGATTGTTTTAATGTAGGATGGTTGAAAAATGAAATATTAATTTATTGATAAATAGGATATGTAAAATTTATTTTATACTAACAGAACAGGCTCTAGCAATTTCGCTACCATAAGCGCCTCTTCCCCTCCCCCAAACTTTTTAATAATTGTTCTTTGAAAATTTCTGTAATAAATATTGTGTATCAAAGTTTACAAGAAAAAAAAAAAATATATATTTATTTTGTTAACTTCTAAAAGAACGAATCACCTAAAATTATTTGATATTTATTTATACTTGAGTGGTACTCATTTTTTTTTTTCTTGTTTTGTTTGTGGTAAATTAAAATTATGTTATGTACTGTTTTTCGCTAATTTATTTATTCTTTCTCTTGTCATTTGATATGAAAAATGTAATAAAAATTTGGATTTTTTATTTATGAAATCTATGAATTTTTTATATCACATATGAAAATGCATTATCTATTATGTTTTGTTTTTATGTTTAATATTTGCTCTTTTACTTTCTGATTTTAAATTTAATTAACTTAATTTTTTGGAAAAATTACCAATAAAAAGATATATAAATTTATTTAATATTATTGATGCATTTTTACAGTTTTGAATGTTGCTTCTCAATTTTTCTCTTCAATATGTGGAATAACTTAAATTTACAATGTCCTGTCAAAGATGTTTGTGAATATACAATTGATGATGATAAAGAACTTATTGGTGAGTTGTGATCAATACTTGTATATATACTATATTGAAATTTGTTTATTTGTATTATTTAAATGTGTTTTTCTATACATACTTAAATTTTAGTCACTATAATAAACAAATGAATGTAAATAATTTGTTATGAGAATATTTTCAAATTGAATTGAATTGCATTTCATTCAGTTATACTTGTATCATCTCAAGTTCTCACATATAATAAATTGAAAAAAAATATTTCTATATATTTTAATTATATGAAATATATAGAAATATTCTATTTATTTTTATTACATGCTAAAATGTATATATTTTTTTAAATTCTGCTTTGAAATATTTTCATTTTTTTCCATTATGTAAATAATAAATTCCATTTTATAGCTTGTTGAAATTACGTGTGTATATTGGTTCTAGTCCAATTGTATGTACAACTAAGCAGATTTTATGTCTGAAAGAATTATTAGGAAATTATTGAATAAATAGCTTTTGCACCATGATGTATTTATGCTTATAGCATTTTTAAACTAATTGCAAGAGAAAAAGAATTGTGTATGAAATCCCCAATTATTCATTTTCAGGCAATCTTGTTTGTACACTGCACACAATTTCTGTAAGTAACAGTTTTTATGAGAACCTCTATGAAAACAATTGTTTAATTTGCAACATTATTTTTATCATTTTTTATGGCCAATATTTCTATCTCCACTATGATAGTATAAGGAAAACTATGAATGATTATTTGATTTGCAGAAGCTTTAGCCCCCCTTCCCAAGGTTTTCCTTTCTCTCATATTTTGACTCAAAACTTATCTTGCTATATCTTAATGACATATTTTTCTTAAACCATAATTTTATAATTTTCTTTAATCATAAATTTATCTTTTTTCTTTTACTATAGTTTATTTTATGTAATGTGATTTCCTGTAAAATAAACTTCCCGTTTTCGTAACATTCTATTAAAGTCTATTGCAAAATTTTATTTTACCATAATTCTTCTTCTAATATTTTGCTTATGATGTATTGCATTTCTTCTAATTTTAAATTTTAACTGAAGGAAGGCTGCATATATATGAGCAACAAATATGAAAAAATGTATTCTAGAAAAATTAAGATATGGCAATTTGTATCATTATAACAATATTAATATATCTGTATATAATGTTATAACATAAACAAATAGTTCAATAACAAAAGCATTCATTTTTTTTTGCTTTTAGTTGATGGCTAAGGACTCTGTATTCTTTGATTTGGTTTAATTTAATGACTTCCTTAACTTTTACTATTATATTGATCAAGTGGGATTTGGTAGCTATTAGCATATTGGAGATTGGGTTATAATTATTTCTTTTAAGTTTAGGAGTACTATATTCATATTGTTGTAATTTGTTAATTTTAACTCACTCATGTCTTTCTTTCTTTTGTTTTATTAGAAATTATATTTATCCATATTGATTTGAACTGTGTTTTGTTTACTAACAAAAAAAATTCAAATATAATATTTTACAGATAACTTGCCAGAATTTATAAGTTTACTTACATCATCTGCTGAGATTCTCACTCAAGATCATCCAATATGGACTGAGATAAAGGTTTTACAGAATGTCCAGATGAAGTATAAAAGAATTTTACATTGTGATAAATGTTTGCAATTGCTTCAAAGAGTAAGTTATTTATAAAAAAAAAAAAAATTAAATTTTAATTTCTGTGTAAATATGACTTTCATATATGTTAATTTATCTGTTAGATATTTTTATTCAATAGTTTATTTTAAATTTCATTAACATGAAATTAATTAACTGTAACTAATTTTTTTTTCTTTGTACTATATTTTGTGGATTACTTCACCGCAAGGATTTTTAAAGTTTAGAGAAGATACATGTTATTAGTTAGATGTCATATCCCACTGATGATTTATCTAGAAGAAACATTTTGAGACAATACAGTAATTTTATTAGAAAATTTAGAGATTTCAATTAAGTTAAATCTAATGAATAAAACTATTGTAAAAATATGATTGTTATATCAACTCAATGTGATTGTAAGCTTTAAAATTAAAATCAAACTTTTAAAAAGTATAATATTCTACATTTATTATTAATGCACCTACACTGACATAAATATTTTCTTTTTGTCTGTAATTCTTTGTGTTGAGTATAAATATTTTTAATTTTGTCAGGTAACAACTTGTCTCAGAAAAATGGTTATTCTCAATCTTTCAAAGACTTATTTAGATCTTGCTGAACCTTTTTAGCGTAAGTAACTATACAATTATTATATGTTGTAATGGTTTATAAACTATCTGAGTATCAAATGTGAAATTTCACCAAAAGATATGTAACTTTTGATTACTTGTTAAGTATGCATGAGCTAATTAATAATGATTTTTAATTTATTTCATCTTGATCTGAAAAACTTTATTTTTAAGCTTTGTATTTATTAAAATTATTATTTGATTCTATAAATATTTAGAGGAATTCAGAAAGCAAACTCTTCTTCAGTACTTTTTCCATCATCACAACAATTAGAGTATGTTCTGCTTCGAACACAATCAGCTGCAAAATTAATATGTGAAGGATTACATTATTCCAGAGAAACTTTTTGGTAAGTTTGTATAATGTGGATGATAAATTATGTATTTATAAATATAATATGTATATGTTTAGATAACATTTATGATATGTATAGAAAAACCCTACAAAGCCACATCAATTGTAAAAGGCTATATTTGAAAGTAACAGGATGGATGCTGTACTATGTCAATTTAAGGCCCCATGTTGCCAGTTTATCTGCCAAAAATATTGGTTCACATGTGTTTGCTATCCTTATTTAACACCATGCTACACCACCCTACACATTTGAAGAAACACTTCTGAGAGCATTTTTCATCATCATAAGGCAGTGGTGAAAGCTGTAAAAGCAATTTTAAAGGACCCATTAAAAAATGGTTTCCAGCTTGTAATACTGGTAAAAAAAAACTGTGATAAGTGCATCACATTTAATGGGAAAGGTCTTGAGAAAGACCATGAAAATTTAAAACATTATTACAAGTAATTATTTTTTATTAATTTATATTCATTTTTTATTGAACTGCTCTTGTAAGTAACAGCCAATTCCATCCCACATCCTTGGATTTAGAGTAAAATCTATAAATATTGGTACTAAAAAAGTATCCTAAGTTCCTTGTAGGACTTGTCTTCTGTTGATTGATGTGTAATTGGCCATTAATGGCAGATAAATAGTATTTTGCAGCTACTTAACGTAGGGTAGTGCAACAGGTTACACCATCTGATCCACATATTCTTGTCTCATTATTATGCTTCTAATATGTGCAAGAGATGACTAATTATCAAAAGCAATGGTATCTGATTTATAATTCTTCATTGTCACGCAGTGTGGTATTCAATAGAAGAATTGTACCTATCTTCTTCATGGCTTCACACTCTTCCTTTGCTACTGTCATTGATGAAAAAAAAATAGGAGATAATATTTTCTGCCATTCATTTATCCATATGGTTCTAATTTGACACCATTGCAATCATTGTACCAAAGGCAGTTTTGTAAAGGGCAGCATAATTCGAATTGCTTTTAACCAGTCTTTTAGAAATTGTTTTTATGGATACTGGAGCTTCCATTCAGCAAAATGTCACCATGGATTGTCTTTAGATCTTTGATCCAAACATGCTGACATCTATCTTGATGCATCTGTATCCCATGATAATTTACTTTTTTTTTTTCTCAGTCCATCTAAATAAAATCTTTTGTACAATGGGTGCATGTGGGTATATTTCAGCTGTAAATGTAACAAAAGGTTCAAACAGCTATGCACAGGCTAAAGCAAAACTGAAATTGTATTATGTTTTTATATTAAATTATACTACTGTTAAGTTTATTTTATTTAATGCTCTCTTTAATTATTTTTTTTTTTTTAATATGGATATTATGCTAGTATGAATTATTTTCAACTTCTCTTTTTATTTGTAATGAAAAAAAAAAAAAAAAAAAAAAAAATGCATTATATACATTTCTTAGTAAAATTTTTTTTTATTTTAATTTAGTTATTTAATTCAAAGGCTGAAAGTTGGACATTTAATTTTGAACTTGATAATGGCAACATCAGTTACTGCAAGAGTCAAGTAAATTAATTTCTTATTTTTAATTATCTGTGATTGATATGCACATTATATATATTGATTCATATTTTAATGTCTAGTTTTTATATAATTTTTATTTTTACTGAATATTATGCTGTGAAAATGTATATACTTTTAGTTTTAATTATGAGTAATTTATCACTGATATTGTCTGTATAAGGAATTTTACTAATTCATTTTAATTATAAAATATCTTCTGATTCTTATTTCCTTGAAAAGCAAAGTTTTCAATAATTTTGTAATCACTATTCTTATAAGAAGGGGGCTACTTTTGTAATATAATAATTAAATTTTGTGCTACCAAAATTTTTAATATGGAGGATATAATAACTGATAATTAAAACTAAACAAAAAAAATGTATTTATTTTTTTTTTATTTGTAGTTTTTGCATTTCATCTTTTTCAAATCATTTTTATCTGATTACATATGTATATTTAATATAGATTGTCGAATTATTTTTAGTAACTTTTTTTCATGAAATTGATTTGACGTATTTTTGAATATTATAATGCTTTAACACTAATATTTGTTACTGAGAAGAGCTCTCAATTTTTGAAGGCTTAATTATGCACATTTTGTGTAAAAGTATCCAAAATTATTAAATAAAACACACAAAAATCAATTTATTCATCAGAATATATTTTGTCACTTTCAAACTATTGAGTGCAATACAACCATGACAGCATTTAATAAATGACATTTTTTAATATACTGATTTGAGATATGGCCTTCAGTTCTTTCAATGAATTTTCTTTTTTATGGCCTCAATTTTGAGATTAGTCTTGTTTTTGAAGCACCATTCAAGGATTGTTGGCTTTTTGTATGCTGTGCTCATAAATCCATGTCTTGTTACTAGTTATGCTTTTCATGAATGTGAAGTCCACAGAAGCATGGGAAACCATGTCTTCAGCTACCTGCTTTCGCTGCTCATTTTGGACAACATTGTGCTGTGTGTGCTTGTTTCATGCCCAAAATATGTCATAATGTTATGAACAGATTGAAAAGATACTTTCACTTTTCAGCCAACTTCCCATACTCGTATGACTATTTTTTAACTTCTTGATTTTGTGTATATTTTTTGTCAATCAAAGCAATTGAAGGTTGACTAGAATGAGGCAAATTAACTATCGCTTCTTGCCATACTTTGAATGCTTTATACCATTCATATGCTTGAGTTGTTTATATGCTGGATTCATCATAGGTTTTCTGTAACAATTTGGCACATGAAATTTCTTATGAAACACAAAATTTAAAGCGAAAATTTCTATTTCTATTTTCCATTGTAAAAATTACAGAGCATTCAAAATGTTTGATGATAAAAATAATTGCTGTCATTTAATTGAAAGGCAGATTGAACTTAAATTCCTAGTGGTAACTCAATATAGTTCTACCAACTTAAAAAAAAAAAAAAAAAGTAGCAATATCTTTACACAGTTTCAAATTATAAATTCTGGATACTTGTTACAGAATTCAGTCTGCATTATTATTCAGCAGCAATTATTACCAATACTTTAGTACATTTGATACATTGGGTGTTTTTTGTACTTTGTTTTAATTAAAAATAACTTTGCAGTACCACTGATTTATTTGTTAAGATAATAACTTTTTCAGATAATGAGTATAGTAAGCTTTTTTTTATTCTGGCTTGCTCAGGACCACTTCTCTGCCAGATTAGCAATTTTGCTGGAATATCAAGCATCGATATGGCTTTAAGAGGAGGATATCAAAAAATAAAGCACACTGGATAAAAATTTAGTGTGTTTAAGGTAATCATGTGTACATGCTTAATGTGCACATATTTAATGAAAATGTGAGCCGTGTTACATTGCCATTTGGTGGTCATGGTTAATAAACAGCTAAATCCATGTGTAAAAAATAAAGCAAAGACTTGATCGGTGTTGGATTATAATATGTGCTAAACTCTTGAATATGAGATTAAAGAGAGATTACTAAACCTTAATTTAAATATAACATATTAAAAATATGTAAAGTACAAAAATCTAAGCATTTGTTACCTTGATAATATTATTTGATATATTCAAAGTTTAATTAGAAGAATTTTTAACGCCATATTGTATAAATAGAATTAATATATGAAAAATCATATTATTTGTGAAATATTAATGTTTTCATTTAACAATAATCATTTTGCATATTTATTTAAAAAATATATCTTCATGTACTCAGTAAATAATATGGAAAATAATACAAGATTCATTCTTATTGTTTTAAATAATATACCGTCTATGATTGCATTCTTATAAGAGTTGAATTGCATTAAGAAGAGTATATTGCATAAAATTATTAGAATTTATAAGATGGGAAAATTATTTAAAATATTTATATATATCTGTAAAAAATGAAAATTTAATTCATAAGCATTTATTGTAGTGTAAATGACTTCTATGTTTCAATAAAATTTTAAGCCCGATGTAAATTGAAATATTTCGAAAAGAAATATTGTGATTATTAAATGATGTAATATTTAGATCTCACATTTTTTAAATTTTCAGATATTTACTTTTTATCTAATTAGTAAGTAATTTGCTGGAATATGCAGTTTGTTATAATGTTATGTTATTAAAATATTTCTTCAGTTTATTTTAAGAAAAACAAGCCAAGAATACTTACAAAATTTTTTTTTATTTAAACATTTTTAGCATACTGTTTAAAAGCATTTTGGTCCAAATTTTTGATATTTACCGAAAGCTATATTCTTGGAACCAGAGGTTTAAAAAAGGATCTACAGAATGGGTAATTAGTATTCGTTTTTAAAGAAATTTTAATATCAAATACATTTCTTTTCTTAGAATGGTGTCTTATTAAAAATAAAAATGTACTTTTTATTTTATCATTACTGTTTATGCTTATTTACTTTTTTATATCTGTATACATTAAAATGCATACAATGTTAGCTTTTACTGCACATATGATTTTAAAAAAGTATAACTGAACTTAAATTAATCTATTTTCATTTATTTTTTTTATTTCATTCATTCAATATCTTACTTCATGCCAATTTCATATACTTTTTCACTTACTTTCAAATCTCGAAAATAAAATGTCTTTTTAAAAATCTAATACCTTAAAGTATCTAAAATAATGCAAGCTAACTAATAATGTAAATTGTTAGTTGTTTGATGTTTTTTTAATGTTGAGCTCAAACGAAATTAATATAAATTAGTCATGTTTCATATATCTTTTACATTAAAAGTATTTAAAGAAATTTTGATAAGAAGTACCATTTAAATTTTTTTCTAAAATTGATAATTAATGAAATATCTTAATATATGATTTTTTTCAAAAATTATTTTTGTTTTTAACCTATAACTGAATTAATTTTTTATTCTTCATAATATTTTTAAGCCCAGTCCTTTGGAACTTCCAGATGATTTAGAAACATGGCTAAAACCAGAAGTGTCTGAATTACTGAAGTAAAAAATTTATTTCCTATCTTTTTGTTTACTTTAAAAAAGTTAGTAAAAACAGTTGTATTTATACAAACAATTATTCAAATTATTTTTATTTTGTGAAAATATCTTTTTTTGTACTATAAAAATGTATTGTTATAATAATGTATAAAATATTAAAATGCTGCTTTTAGATAGATATTAAATATTTGCCTTAGACATCACATAAATTTTAATATTAATTTTTATGTATTTAATTAAACCTGCATAGTTATTAACTTTTTAACTGTCAAAATGTTGTATTAGATCATTCATAGTTTGATTAATTTTAATTATGTGACTAATTAAATATACTTAAGTTCAAAAAATATATTTTGGGACAAAATTGGTGTCTAATTAATTATACTTCTGTAAAATTAGTGTCACAAGACCCACTTAAATTTCTGTCCAGTTAATTATAAGGGGAAAAAAAAAATTTTTTAGGCCAAAGTTGGTGTCACATGACCCTCTTAAATTTCTATCCAGTTTTTTGAAAAAGACTGAAGATGAAACAGAAATAATTGATGTAGAAGCTATAGATGAAAATGAGTCTATGGTAATAGATGATCAAAGTCAAGTAAATTTACCAAATCAAAATGATATAGATCTTGGAGGTAACAGTTTTTATTTTGTAAATATTGACTTTAGTAGTTTATATAATGTGTTGTAAATCTTTGATTTATTAATTAAAAAATATTGTTTTGTTGAAGCCCACTTCTAGGTTGCATGAAGCACTAGAGTATTTTGCATGCTAATGATACTATTATAAAAAAGTCTCTAAAGCTCTTCCGCACAATCTTAAAAGCAAGAATGATATATTCTTTTTAAGAATTTGTTTTAAAAAATTTATATAGCAATTACTTAAAATATTTTGCAAAATTTGTGAATTTAATTAATACAATCCTACTTTGTTTGTATGTTGATGAAAGGATATGATTTAAATTGTTTAAATCAGCTAATTTATGAGTTTTGGTAATTAAAAGCAAATAAAATAAAAATGTTTAACAAATGTCTTATTTTTTTTTTTTTCATTAAACATTTTAATAATTAAAAATCAAAGGGAAAGGCAAAAACTATTTTTTTCCATATCTTTAAGAAAACAATAAAGGGATATTATTGATTGGATTTACTGAATTGGTTTGATGACTAAAAGCAAGTAACAAAATATTTAAATAAATACATAAAATATGAAGTGAAAAAAAAATTCATATATTTTTAAATTCTAAATTGTTTGTTTTTATTTCCTCAATAAATTAAAAATGTAATATAGAACATTGCTTCTGTTTCTTCCCTTATCTATTTAAAATAGCCTTTTAAAATTTATTAAAACTCATTTTTATCAATTCAGATAAATTGCTACTTTGTATATATTTTTGGTGAATTTACAAAACTTTTAAATATTAGTCATTTCAAAAGATCTTGCGAGACTACCTTTTAAAAGTGAATTCTTTAGACAAAGAAGTTTTATGTTGAAGGGGTTCTAATTTTAAATGTTTGTTTAAAAGTAAAATAAAAAATTAAAACTATGTGGTGATAAAGCATTGCTAGGTTGGTACCTGAAAGTAATGTTTATTTGAAATATTTGTGTATTATGTTTATTTAATATAATAATTAATCTTTTAATTTTTCAATATCTAATTTATTTATGTAGTAATAAATCATTGTGGATATATGAAATCTAATTAATGTCCAGATTGTCTTTAAATAAATTTGTAAATATTTAGAAAACTTAATTGTTAATTTTTAACAAGTAGATATTTTAACACAAGCATAAATATGCTGTATTAGAAATATTTTTTCCCCTTTTATATTTGCAATTTATGTAAAAGGTTTTTATTTTAATAAATTGTATTTTACTATTGCAATTGTGATTCTTAATTTTAAAAGAACTTTTATTTTTATTTTACAGAAGTAATACCAAGGGCACAAGAAGAATATGGTGTACAACTGACTGAATCAGTAAGTTATTAAATATTTTTTTAGTTAAGAAAAATATTGATCATGTTAGATATTTTTCTGTTTAAGAAAAGTTTTCTTTTAGTTGTGTTAAAGTTTTAAATTGATATTTAGTAATATGCCTGTGTGAAAATATTACTAAAGTAAGTATCAAATGTTTTTTAATTTTTTAAGAATAAAGCAAGTAATTGAGCTAGGAATTGGTGTAAAAAAATCACAAATTTTTTTATTGGCGTATCCTCCCCTTCTCTGATTCTCAGTTTTGGAACTATTATTGCAAACATGAATCTCAAAAATACCGAATAATAAATTTTTAATGAATAATTTTTTTCCCACTATAATAATTGAAGGTTAATTAGGTTAGAGCTATGGGCTAACTACAAATTAAAAAGTAAGTACTAAAATAATTGGATGTCATTTTATTCTTTAAATAATAATACAAAAAATTTTATTCTTCATAGTTGACAAAATATCTTTCTTTTACTTCACATTGATATCAAGTAATTAATTAGTTGGAAGCTTTTTTAAAGTAATACAGAATTTTTTTTTGATCAATATTCATTTTCTAACCTGCAATTTCTTTTATACACTAATTAAAAAAAAAAATGTAACTAATTTTTATTTTCTTGTTACCATAATTCATTCTGTTAAAAAATCAAACTATTTGCTAAATTTGTTCCTTTTTCTTTTTATATATTTTTTTTGGATATATTAATTTATATTTGAAAATATAACTTGTTATTGCTATTGGATAATTTTTTTTTTGTTTTATTGTAGCAAAATATTCTACTGGAAAAAATTAAAAGAGCCAAGAATTTCAAAAGCTTAAAAGTTATTTGGGATAACCTCGACATTAGTTCTGAAGCCATTCTACAGTTATTAACTCCTCATAAAATCAGGCAAATAGACAAGATATTTCTACAAGCCAAAAATAAAATTAAAAATTTGAAACAATCCAACCAGACAACTGGAGTAAGAAGGAAGCAAGTCATTTCCGTTACAAAGTTAACTGGAATAAAATTTGCTAAACAATTGGGACTTGTAGGTACCAAGTCCCAAAATTTTGATGATGAAGCAAATTCTTCACATCTACAAATCGGAGAATTGAAGCCAGTCAAGACTTTTAAAAAGCTGAAACAATTGTATAATACATTGTATCATATACTTCAATCATCACAGCAATATAAAAATTGTGATAAACTGAAGAAACTGTTTAGAAGTAGGAAAGGTGATATAAAACTTTTAATACAAAGTGGTGAAAAAGTGACTGCAAAAAAATTGATATTTTGCACTTCAAAGGTATTTTTAACAAGGTTTCAGCAACATGAGTGTTAATAAAATTTTTGCTTTGTCAATAAAGCTATTGTTAATAAGAGTTTTTTTAAAATGGGTATTTGTATGTTTTATTTTATTTAAAGCTGGTTTAATAATTTAATGCTCTTTTTTTTTTTAAATTTAACAGCTTCATCATCTAAACTTCTTAAAAGTTTATTTTGCAAAAAAAAATAATAAATAAATAAAAATAATGCTGCTAATTAAAATGCTGCATTTGCAAATTGCATAAATCACTTATAATAGCTTATCAAAAGTATTAGACCATTTTAAAATGTTGCATCATTAACATTATTTATGCTATTAAATTTTATTTATTAATGAATTATCTATTCAAATAAAATAAAATGCATTATTTTAATACTTAAAGAAAAAAAAAGGTGTTTTTTTTTTTAAATATTATGAAATTTAAATTTAATACATTACTAATTAAAAATTTGTAAACAATAATTATTATTTAAATCAAAAATTTTTATTTGGTTTTGAATATTAAATGCATGTCTTCTAATTCTTATCCACATTTTTAACACATGCATTAATTTAATGCATAACATGCAATAATGCATTAAATTTGCATATTAATTATTCATAATGTGTAAAAATTAATGCATTATTCAAATGCAAAAAAATATATATATATATGCTTTTATTACAGTTTGCATATTTATTAACTTATTAGAATTAATTAATTAAATCAAACATTTCTCTCTGCTTGTGTGTATTAATAGATTTACTTCATCATCAATAGCATGATAGCCCAGAGCGAGTCAATGTTTTCCTTTGAAGAGATTTCCATGCATTCCTCTGGGTGGCAATGGTCCTCCAATTAACCTTCAGTACAGCAAAATCTTTTTCAACTGCATCTAACCATCGCAACTTGGTCGTCTTCTTCCTCTTTTGTTCCTGTGGCTTTGCAAAAATGAGCCTTTTCACAGGGTTTAAATTATTCATTCTAAATGCATGAGCAGCCCAGTTTAATCTATTGATCCTAATAAAGTTTATAATATCTGACTCTTTATAGCATTTATTTATTTCTGAGCTGTACCGTCTTGTCCAACAAGTATTTTCCTTAATACCTCCAAGAATAGCCCTTAAAATTGTCGACTCAAATCCCAAATGGGCCTCATCAAATATTGCCAAAGTCCAAGTTTCAGAGCCATAGACCAAAATAAGTGTAATAAGGGTTTTATATAACAAGAATTTAGTTTTTCTGCTTATGAGCTGTGATTTAAACAAATTTCTTAACCCAGACAAAATTTTGTTTTTATTTCAGATAAGATATTATTTTGACAATTAATATCTGATCCTAAATAAATTTACTTAGGAGGTGCACTGCCGATGTAAAAACCCCTATGATCACAATGTTGATAGAAGTATTTGAAACTGAGATGAAGAGTAGCAACATACAAAATGGGAATACTCATTAATATGCTTTTATTAGTTTCGCCTGTATGTATGCATGTAACTCACTCTTTGGGCTCGATTTTGGGACTGATGGCGCCATCTACTGGCGAGTCAGTCAACTGATCAAACCCTACCTATTTTGTATAATTATTTTTGTTTTATTTTACTTTTATCTTAAAATTCTCATTTTAACTTTAACCTTTTTATTTTTGGGCATCGTCAATGGACTCTAATTGTACCAATAGCTTTAGCTTTTTCGATCTTCTGCTTTAATTGTTCTCAAGCAGGAGATGTTTTCCTAAATTATAATTTAAAAAAAAAACACACTTTTTAGAGTTAATCTATCTAAAAGTAAAAAATAATTGTTAACATAAGAATAAAATGAAGTCACTGTTCTAAAAGCGTGGGGTGCTTTTATGACATTTTTAAACTAACTCTGCATTTCGGAATGAAACTGGTGAAAAATTATAACGATTGATATCGAGCACCCCACTCTTTTAGAACAGTGACATTCATTTTCTCGTCAGTCATTTTTATTCTTATGTTAACAATTATTTTTTACTTTTTTAGATAGATTAACTCTAAAAGCGTGCTTTTTAAACTATTAATTTATTTTTAGACTGGAATTCAGAGTAGAATGAGATTAAAAACAATTGCATAGTTTTTTTTTAAATCCCATATTTTAAAAACCATGTAAAAGTGAATAATGTAAAAAAAAAAAGAAAAAAATGTGTAAATCGGGGATAGGTGTACTCTAATAAAATATTTGTAGAACTTTTTATGAAAAAATATATTGATTCATTATTAAAATATTGAGTTAATTTAAATTATAAATTACTGCAAATGTCCTCAATTAATAATCATATGACAATTTGAAATATTTCATTACTGACAAATTCTTTCATTTCATCCTATTTGTCTTTATTAATTCCACTTAACACAATTTTCGTATGTAAATTAATTTTTAATTGAAAAATGTAAATTATCTTTTAAAAAGAATTGAAATGTTGAATAATTAATCTTTTATACAATTCTTTTCTTAAAAGTTAAAGATTATTAGTTAAATCAATAAAGTTAAAAAAAAAAAAAAAAACGTTGGTCTTAAAAACTGACTGACATCATTAGATGAATTACTGTAGTGTTAAAAAAAAAAAAAAAGAATATTTAAATTTTAGTTTTTAAACTTTTAATTTATTTTTCAAACTAACATTATTATATATTCTTAAAAATAAATGCTTTCAGATTAAAGGTGAAAAAAAAAATTATTGGGAAAGAATAGTCAATTTATATTGTTTAAAGCGAATTGTTAAAATCTCTAATTCTATACTGATATTCTTTCTTTATAAATTTTAAAACCAAAATGTTATTTTTGTAACTGGATTATGCAAATTTGCTAGTTAATTTTTAAAAAAATTCAACCATGTCCAGGCACACTTAAACCTTTTTCATGAGAAAATTTGATTTTGAAATTGTTATAAGAGGTGCCCTTATAATCAGTACTGATTATAACAATAGTAACTAGTAGTTATATTTAATATGATATTAATAAAGTATTGTAAAATATTTTGACTTTATGTTAACTTTCATGTAAAAAAAAAGAATTTTTTTTTTCTGTTGATTGTACTTAACAGGTATGAAGGGGTGAAACCTTAATATATGAAAAATTTATTACATTTATCATTTTGCAAGTTACATAATTATGAAGACTTTTGACTTGATAATCATGATCCAAGATATCTCAAAATCACAGTATTAAGCATAAAAGTGTATTCTCATTTTTTAGAATCGTCCTTTTGATCTCCGTTCATATTTTTTTTAGTTATGCGAGAGTAGTTCTTACGCGTGTCGAACGCATCAGTTTGGGAGTTGGAGTTTTTATTCTTTTTCGAAAAGACTTTATCATTGTCATTTAAGCGACTTGTTTTTCTTTTGACAGTTTTTTGCTGTGTGGTATCCATTCGAGTAAAATTACGTATTTCAGTGTATTTACCATGAGCATATTTTATAAACCCAGCTGTAGATGCTTCTTTTAAAGTTTGCCTTACACCAAGTGATAGCTTTTTCACATCATCAGAAAGTAAATTCGCTCTGACGTAAGCCAATATATCAAGCACGGTTGAGCCATTTCCATTATTTAGTAGTTTAATAGCTGTTAAGGTACAATTAAAGACTTCTGATGAGACTGGTGCATCTCCACCACTATTTGCCAATAAAAATGTAAGGTTTTGACTACTCTGTTCTGCAAATCTTCTGGGCCCAAATATCAATTCATCAACGTTCGAAGTTGATTCTTTTTTGTATTTGCTGTCGTATTTTCAAGATTTCTGATATTTGGGTAGTCACCGAATTTGAAGTACATTCATTTGTTGAATCTTTCAAATTAGACATCACGTCTTTGTTTGAACTTTCCATGGAAACGAAACTTCCTTTCGTAACTGTTTGAAAAAGAAGCATCGACTAATTTGGGTTTTATTCTGCGTGTTCTTAATCTTTTTAGAACCATTTGGAAAAAACTCTGGCTGATCTGAAGGTAAGATGGGTTGCTTTTCCATGTCATCTCCCGAGATATTTTTACTTAATGATGTTACGTTGTCACTTTTTTTTTTGCTCCAATTTCACCAAGTTAGGCTGCTCTGCTGAAAATGATTTTTGACTTATGAAACTCTTTGGAGTAGTATTGCATTCTTTCGCCAAAAATATTTTTATCGCCACAGTTTCCCACATTTGAATCCTTTGATTTCAATACTTCGTTTTTCTGCTGTGATTTCAAAAAGTTTCTGCTTCGTTCCTTTCGCCTGTAGAATTTTTTGAGAAACTGATGGTCCGTCTAGTGGCAAAAAACATTTCATTTTATGTTTTTCTTCTTTTGCTATTGAATCCACTCGGTCTTTTCCGTTGTGGGTTTCCTGCTTCAGATTGAATGATTTAAATTGTTTTGTTTTGAAATGTCTTTCATCTTTAGTAGCATCTGAAAACTCTTTTTACAGGCAAGAATTTTCTTTCGTGATTTTTTTGTAAATTACTTGGTTCGTTTTTTGCTTTGGACTAAGAGATTTTAACCGTTTGAGATTTTCTTTCATTTTTTAAATTACTTTGATCAAATGCTGGTGGCCATTGTGGCAAGAAGTGTTTCCTTTCGACATTATCTTCTAATACATTTGACTTGCTTGTTCCATTTACACCATTTTTTTCGTTCATGAACATTGACTTCAGAAGTCTTAGAGCCAGAATTACTAAATAGTGATAAGAAAGATTTAGTTGGAAAACTTTTTTTCTTTTTATTACTATTGAAGCATGGCGTTGATATTTTTGTCTGAGGGTGATATGCCGAAATTTGTCCTGTGCGATTTTTTATCTATATTTTTCTGTTACTTTTATGTTTGCCGTTATCATTAAAAGAACTTTGTTGGACGGACTTATGTTCGTCGAGAAATATGTTTTGTGCGGAATTACAGGTATCGATATTTATATCCAGCTGCAACACCCGATTGCTATTACAAATCGTAGAACTCTTTGTATCTTCCTTTAAAATATTCGATTCATCTAACTTTAGGACAGACAAAAGGCAAAATCTCTTACGAAATTTTGTTCTTCTACAAAATTGGAAGAATTTTTTATGATCTTCTTTATGAATATTTATTAATTCTATACACTGAACTTTTCTTTCAGGAGAAACATCTGTGTTTAAAATATCTTCCAAATTTGAATCGTTCTTATTTATAATCGTGGTGGGTTCTGGTTGAGTCGATTCGTTCATATTCTCTATATTGTTATGATTTTTAGGGTGTTCTTGGATATTTTGATATTCTTCATATTTGGAAGTGAAAATTCGTTGGTAGTTTATGATTTCATTAATATTCTGAAAAGAATTATTTTTATTTTTATCCAATCGAGCACAATTATCTACTTCTTTACCAAACAAATTTTCATTAATAGATAGTTGTTCTTGATCATATTTTTTGTCTTTTTGATTCTGTAGATTTCATGCTAATCACTTTAAAGTTGTTGGATTTGAATTCTGGGTGATTTCCATTAAAAATGTCAGAAGTGATGTTACAATGGCACTCTGAAATCTTGTCTATTTGAGATCTATTTAATGAAGAATTTAATTCTTCTTCGTTATTGATATTTAAATTATGCAATTCACTTTCATATTTTTCGTTTTCTGTGTCATTTTCCTCATTTCAATATCCTCACTATTGATTGAATTAAAACCCGTAACCTCTTGTTGAAATATAAGAGTTGAAGTGGATAAAGTATTTTTTGTGGGCTTAGAATTTTATCGCTAATATCGCAATTTTTCAATTAATGTGTGATTGTCTTCCCAATTTTAGAATCAAGATTATTCTTTTGGGTTTCTTGAACAGTCAGATCACTTTTCAATGGCAAAAAAATTCGTGTTTTTTAATGTCGCTTTCAGCACTGACTTCACCGAGTTTTGTTTGAGGCAATGTGAACTTTTTTGTAAGACTTAAAATAGCTTTTAATTAGGTTTTTCCATAGCTCTTGTCTTAATTTTTCATTTTCATACGGTGTTTTGTCTAGAGATTGATTTTTATTTAAAAATCGATGTTGTTGTTTAAAATAAAATCATGACTAGGATCTTCTTTTTTGAAATTTTAAAAGAGTCTTGAGAGTTTATTTCTTTAAAATTATTTGAACTTATTTCATTACTTGCAGGACCTGAGAAATGTGTCGATAGGTTTTTAATACTATCATTAAAAATGCTATGTGTATTTAATAAATCACTATCCTTACTTAATGAAATAGTATTTATCTCTAAGTTTGTTTTCCTGTGATGTATTATTTCTTCGTGAATACATACAGGTGATGTAACCTCTATTATTGCAGTATTAAAATGGCAATCAATACGATTCTCATTTTGAGTTTGTGATGTATTATTTTCTACGAACCTGGAGGAGTTTTTGTTATCATCAAACTGTTCTACAAAGTATTGTTTTCTGTTAGGTTCAGCTTCTTTAGAGATTCCTATACCTGTACTGTTATATGTAGCATCTAAAAAGTGAAAAATTTTTTTCTTGCACTAAATTGTGGAAACGTTCTTTTGGTTGCTTTTCAATAGCATTATCTTCGAGACTACGACATTCTGCTGAACAACTGTCTGTAGAATTAGATTCAATTTTCACGGTAGAGGCATTATTATTGGAAAAATTGCAAAATGTTTCATTAGACTTTGTTGTGTTTGGTAAAGCACTGAAAGTTGTAAAATTCTCAGTTTTATATGATTCCATCTTGGTTTGTGTTTCATTATAATTTTCTAAGGTTGTCGTGAAAGATTTTTCTGTCTCATTTAAGTTTTTAGTTTGGGACCTTTTATAAGAAAATCCTTTAAATGAAGAAAATGGATTCATATTATAAATGGTGTCACAGTTTAAACTGCTTGAAGTTTCCTTAAGTTTTGATTTCTCAATTTCTGATTTAACTTCATAAGCCTTATGTATGGAATTATTTGTTTGATATATTTTGTTTACATTCAAAAAATCAGAAAAATTTAAAGTAAAATTTTCTGTTTCACAGTGATTCATAGCGCTGTCATCTTCGTTATTATTACTTTGTTTAAGATTGACATCATCTTCTTTATTATTATTTTGTTTAAGAATGTCATCATAATCTGTAAAATATTGTTCAGAAACTGCTTCTTTTTCTGGAAAAACAGATTCATTTTTTTCAGGAAACTTGACTCGGTTCTGCTTTCCGCTGTCTCCAGTTTCTTCTGAGTTTACTAAAGTATAAGGTGCAATCTCAGTAGATCCACCATCAAAAATAGATAAACATGATTCACTTTCGTACTTGCAAATTGGTGCTTTCAAATTGGGTTCCAGGATATTTTCAAAAGAGTGCTTACTTATAGAATTGTGTTCTAATGCGAAATTAACATTAGCCGATTCTGAATTTAAATTTGGCGATTGTTCTTTAATTAGCGTCATCTGTTTATCATTACCAATTTATCGACTTTCAGATAATCATGAAAATTATTAGATATTTCATACTTATAAATAGAAGTTCTGTTAACAGATATATCCAGATTATTTGTTGATTCCCTTGTAGACATTATGCTCTCTAAATGGCTCCTCTGAGAAGATGCATTTGGACTAAAAGATGCTTGATTTTCATCGAAGTTAAGATAAGATTTGGCGCCATCCGAGGTATTTGTTAAATTATCGCTTTGTAGTTCATTCGTAGATATTAGGCTTTCTAAATGGCTTCTCTGAGAAGATGCATTTGGACTAAAAAAGAAGCGTGATTTTCATTGAAGTTAGGACAAGCTTTGGCGTCATCCGAGGAATGTATTAAATTATCGCTTTGTAATTCATTTCCCGCAATATCACAATTCAAAAAGCGTGATTTATTGAGTCTACATCTGAAAGTGAAAAACCAGTTTCTGAATTACTTGAAATGACACTGGACTGACGATCCGAGTTTAAATCCGCAAGATTCGAGACTTCAGAGTCATTGTCTGGAGAATCAGTTTGAGGAGTTGATGTAGTTTTATTCGTGGACGTCATTTTATATCTATTCTATTTAATTCAAATACGCGATGATTAAATACACTTTAATTCTAATATTATTTAATACAGAAAAGTTTTAAGTTATTTTTAAAACTTTTACACTGAGCGTGAATCTTCTTGCATGCGTGTGAGCATTTTTATTATAAAGTAAACCGAGAAAGTTATGCGCCAAGGTAAGTTTGAAATAATTTCGGCTTTCACTAGATATGATGCATTTAAATTAACATTATTAGAATTAAAAAAATTAATTTTCAATAATGCACAAATTAATTCTAGGAATAGATTTGAATTAACTGAAAGTACGTTCAAAGCTTTAGAGAGATAATCAAAGCGCATGTTGATGTAAAGTCAACAAATTTACGAAACGATGAAGGTAAACACCTTCCAACAAAATAATTTTCACAACTCAATACTTTACTAGAAAGTTTTTCAGGGGTATGTCGACCAGGGGGATGGAGAAATTTCCAATATACCACTCTACATGAATACAAGAAACAATCGTCCTGTTTCATTGTCACCTACCAAAAAATATTTGTATGAGCTTCTCGCTAATGGCATTATAGAAGAATGCGAATCACCATATGCTTCACCTATAATTTTAATTCCGAAACATAATGGAACTACAAGTTTATAGAATTATTATCTAAAATTAAATGCGATTACAATTACTGATTATACTCTTCCAAGAAATGTTTTTTTTTTTTTTTTTTTTTTGCATGAAACAAACACATCTCTTATATGTATGCAATTAACTTAAAATCAGGCTATTATCAAATTGAGATTAATTCAGGTGATTGTAATAAGACAGCTCTCATTTGCCCTTTGGATGATCTAATACCATCTAGGTGGAAAAAAAGTCCCAGATACTTTTCAGAAGTTAACAGACAATTTCAGAAATTCATCGAAAGATGTGTTAATCCTTTATTTTGATGACATCATCATATTGTCTGAGACTTATAAAGAACATCTTTCCAATTAAAAAATTGTTTTCAAGAAGCTGCAGGAGTTTGAGCAGGAAAAAAGGGCAATTCCGTATGTAACTATGGACTGGAAGACTATAGGTAAGATGGACTGGAAGAAGATCCAGAATTTAACTTCCATGCAGAAAATACTTTCTCTAAAAACTGCTAAACAAGTTCAGTCATTTTTACAAACCTGTTTCTGATATAGGAAGTTCATTTCGAAATTCTCTGAAGAAGATAGATCACTAAGCAACTTCACAAAGAAAATGGAATCTAATATAAAACAAATTCTGATCTTTGTCTATCACCCACAAGAAAATCCATTTGTGCGAAAAAAAAAAGGATGCCTCAAACCTGAGTGATGATAATACCACATGAAACGAAAAGTTACCATCAATTCGATTTGCTTTAAGCATTGCTAAATCTGATTCAACAGGACAAACAGCAGCCTTTCTGCACTTTGGCAGATAGTTGCACGCTGTCGGTGACATTTCGCACTAATTTCGAGGCATTTTTAATAATGACAGTTTCATTCCAGAAATAACGCCTTATCAAGAAAGTGTTACCACTTGAAACAAATGAACATTCTTATAGAAGATAAAAAGACATGGTGAAACATTATGCTGACAAGATTCGTAAATCATTTCCTCATTTTAAAACTGGTGAATCAGTTTTGGTTATTTTTCATCCAGTTACAAAACCTCAAAATTCATGCCATGGCATGATGGATATATATTATGTCACGACGATCTCCTACATCAATTTCATCTAAAGAAAATTCTGCCTCTCGCATAAAAAAATTTTCTTGTCTGTCCAACACGAACCTAAAAATTGCAAAAATAGATGCAACTAAAAGACTGGGAGACCCTAAAAGTCAGACTCCAACCTGCATCAAGTTCCTGCCAAAAAGGTACCCCTCCCTCAATAGCTCAGATGCAGGCACATCGCGTAGCCTGCCACCTGGGGAAGGTTAGATGCAGGTTGAGGAAAGTGTATAAAAACTTCTCTGGAAGTTATGATTTCCCCTTTCTCAAACTGACAGAAGGCATCACGTTCTCTGTACCCAATAGGGTGCGACCATCTGTCACAACAGCGAAAGTCTCGATAAGTAAGTGTGATACAGTATGGATTCGTTAAATAATGTAGTTGCGCTAGTATACTCTTTTCGAAAGATAATATTATTTGATTTTTCCGTGTTGACAGCGATTCTCCATTTAGAAAATCCTTTTTCATTATAAAGAAAGATTTGACGAATGGGATTATGCAATTAATATTAGCTCCATGCGTTAAAGTAGCAGTTTTTTTTTTTTTTTCATACGGAACGCAAATGTGGGGCAGTTATCTCTAAGCAAGTGCTCGGCCAAGGTTCGAAACTGCGACGGGTTCCGTAATAACTACTTTCAGAAATAAGATTCTATGGCGGTTATAGCGTGTTTAAAACGTCTCGCTTCGATAGTCAAACTGTTTGCTGGGAGTTTTTCCCATACGAACACAAATGTGGGACAATTATCTCTATAAGTCTTCTTGAAAAGCAATGCCTTTCCCGTCGAAGGGCTGTTTAGAGTATACATAACATCATAAGGTTAAAAAAGTGCTGATTACAGATAAATTGTAAGTGTATACTGCATTTAAAATAAAGTCACAAGATTCACTGATTCGGAAAGTGCTTGCTCTAATATTGCTGTAGTTTGAAAACTTTTCATGTACATATAGCGTGAATCTTCTATTCTTTAGAAAGTTGTTGAAGATTAAAAAAATATTTTTGGGGAAGTTTATTTAGTTAAAATGTAAGGTCACCATATCGTAGCCGATAAAAAGCTTGTTGACTCAGCCAGCTAATAGTTTTTGGTTGCCCTCTTCCCTTATGACAGTATCCACCTGGAAATAATTAGTTTTGAAGATTTTAAATGAAGCTGATAATTCAGTGAATAGTTTTTCGAAGTTGAGAAGATAGTATGTTGTATACTACAAAAGCTATTGATTCTGATTTAAAAAAGTTTCTGAAATACTTTGCCATTACATGCTAAAATTTTTTTTTGTTACATGTAAGTTCCTATATTCTTTCTCAAATTTTTTAGTGGGGAAAAAATCATAAAAATTTTGAGCATTATAAATACTTTTCAGTGAAAAACAAAACATTTTTGTTGCTTACTTTTTTAAAAATTAGATTTAATGTGCCAGCTGATTTGATAAGTACCAGATTTTCAGAAGGAAATAGAATTTTGACAATTATTTGCTAGCATTTTATTAGTGTAACATAACCACACTTTCCACCATAATAAGTTGGGAGATTTCTTTTTTTGTGTGTGTGCGTGATCTTTTAATCTACCACGATTTAATATAAAATTCTTTTAGAGATTAAATGGAAAATAATTACAATAAATACGGATGAAAAAAAAAAAATACTTTTCGCGAAAACGAAATTTGATTAGATGAAAATCTCCATTAAACATAAACTAAATGTTTCAAACCAAAGTTAGTGGGGAAAAAGTTATATGTGCATACTCGGCACGAAAGTAACTTTTTGGAGCAAGAAAATTATTTATGTTAATTTTATTCAAATTTATGAAAAAATTGTAATGTTAAAAAATGTACACTTCTCGAAGTTTTAATGAAATTGTTTTAGCTGAGGTGATTGATAATTAAACTGAGTTTACGGACATCTACAAAAAATTTTTGGAAAAAAAGCATACTTATTTTCTTGACATAAAATAACTTTATGACCAAAGGAATAATATTTTCCACCTAATCCATGGTTAAATCGTGAACATTACTTTAACGGTAGAAATAATTGTACAAGGATTGCGATTTCTTTTTGAATATTTCAGAATTGATGATATACTGCATATGTTTTTCAAACTTTCCTTCATCTTAAAGAAAGATTATTAATTGAAAATAATTGTTTTGGTTTGTATACATTTTAGAAATTAAATAGCTTTGAAGAGTTGCAAGATATTTTTTTCTGAAATACGTCAATAAGTAACAATTTAATTCTGATTTATATGTATATTAATTCTCATCTTATTAAGATAAGTAAAAGTTAAATGAGAGCTTGATGGTCAAGTGGACTATCGTTTTACGCTCGGTGTCACAGGTTTCGATTCGAGTCGTGGCGGTGCCATGTATGTCTGTAGTGAAATCTACGTTAAACCGTAGGTCCCGGTCTAACATGACTATAGAGCGTTGGGGTGACAACCTTACCTGTAAAAAGAAACCATCTCTTGTCTCGAAATTTGCCAATAGGCAGACGGCCTTGTGCCACCATGGGGCTGTAGTGCCAGGGAGTTAAAAGTGGAATAATTTTTCAGCTATAATTTACTTCAATATTAGGAATTCAGAAATTATTTAATTCTGATATAATCATAACTGCTGCAGACTAACTTGAAACTTCAGTATATATATATAATTCTTCTGCACATTTGTTTGTCACTGAACTTTACCTAAACAGTTGGACGAATTTTGATGAAATTTTTGTGTTTGACAAAACATGGTGACTGTCTTTATGCCATCCCCTTTTTTGTAAGTCGCCACCAGGTGCTGCTGCAATATATAAATTTCTATACCGTTCAACCAATCGCAATGAAAATTAGTAATATGTATTCGAGTATGGAAAATATGTTCGCGCTACTTTATTATTACTTGCCACCAGATGGTGCTGCTGTATTTCATGTTATAGACCGTTCAAACGATATTCATGAAAATGCACATATATTGGAATATGGACAATATATTCGCGATATGTAATTTTCTACAATGCATTTTTTTTTTTTATTTTTTTGGCAAGACAACGTATGTTGGGTTCTGCTAATATATATATAATTTATTTAACGTAAAAATGTAATGAATTAGTAAAGTGTAACTTCAATAAGAATAATTCTTAACTAGTTAAGAATTTACACTGACAAATTAATATTTTTAGTGCATTTTACTTATATGAAAGTTTTACATGGAATTATCTTTTCATTTATGAAATCTTATTGAGAATTCATCTACATCTAAATTAAAAAAAAAAAAAAAAATAAATAATGGTACATAATGTAATAGTTTGGATAGCAGATTGTGTGCTACTAACTCATATTGTGAAATAAAAGAAAAACAAATTTTTACAATGAATTTTTGTATTTCTTTCTATTGCTGTCTATAATACACTGCCACAGTAAGAAGACAGGCTTATGTCTTATTTGTACAACAAAGATGACTGTGATGATGAAGCACTTGGTCGTATTTAGGAAAGAAGACGAATCTATCACACACAAACTTACAAACTCGTTGGTGTGAAATGGCAATCGCTTCTTGGCATATTTTCGTAATGAGGATGAGTACTCTCATGCATTACTATTAAACAAAAGCTCTTTTGGACAGCTGGTAGTCAAGAGCTTGTCCCAAAACAAATCATGTTTCACATGATCAATGTTTTAATCAATTAAAAATTTATCTTTTTCAGCAACATAAGAGAAAAAAGTTTAATGTGATGAATGAAAGTGAAGATACCAGAATAATAATAATTTATGGTATAAAATGTAAACTTAAAACACAGCCTCACAAAAATTAAGTACTGATAATGTGATCATAAATGCAATTGAGCATGGAAGTTCAAAAAACAGATCCATGTGTTTTCAATAGAAAAAAAAATTGTTATGGGAAACTAACTAAAAGTTGCACAAAGATAATAAGATAAGCATTGAATTTCTCACGAAATTAAAAATCCCTTTAAAATAATGAAACATAAAACACTACTTCCAAATCCAAACTTTACCAGATGTCTAACCAACAGCACATTTTTTTTTTTTGACTATAACAACTGAAGTTTTTTTTTTTTTTATCTGAAAACTTTTCCTCACTTTCAGCAAATATTGCTTCATTTTTAAAGAAGATCAAAAGGTATTTTTTAAGGGCTTATTAGTAAGCAATTATCATTCGAATTAAATTCTTTTATCAGTTTACTATCATGTGTGAACATGATGATACAAAATTAAACATGCACACGACAAAGTTGGAAAACATGAGCATCAATTTGCAGAAATAAAAACTGGCCTAAGAGAAGTTTTAGCAAAATCATGAACTGAAAGCCTACAAAATGAAGCTTAAAAAATTTTTAGCAAAATAAATACCATGCAATTGCATCCTATCAATTTTTAAAATGAATGATAAAAGAAAAGGGCAAATTTTTTTAATCATAAAAATTGTTCACCGAGAGAAAAGAAAACATTAAAATTCAATCAGTGATTTTTCTGATTTATTATCATACTTCAACTTTTGGCTTGGAGCAACTCTATGTCAGAATAAATTATTAAATCCTTTTCAATGATTTGATGGATATGTTTTTAAAAATTATAGTACAATTTAGTTGAAATTTGTGTAATCCAAATTAAAGCTTCAAGAAAAACAACTTAGTTTGTCTATTATTGTAAATTTCCCAAATTTGAATTAAATATCAATATTATTATACTTTCAGATATATGCTCATCTATTGATTGCTTTATCTCAAATATACAACACTGTTTTGTAAGGAATAAGAAAAATAATAATTTTTATATTTTATATAAAATATACTCAAAGAAGGGAACAAAATACCCTCTCTATCAACAAAGAATAAACTTCAAAAAGGAAATTTCTCGAATATGAAACAAAGGAACACCAATCACTAATGAGACGAAACATTACTAGTAACTGCTACAAATTGAATATATACAAAGAAAGCAAAAAATAGGACAAAGAAATTTGCTACAATCTTTAAAACACGTTTCCATCTATTCTGATGAATAATATCTTTGATTGTATAATTTTTTTTTTTTAAATTTAATAAAACGGGATTGTACATAATATGCCTCATAATATGACATCAAATACCTTCTAAAAGAACTGAAGCAGAATTTAATATTTCATGCAAATAGAAGTGGTCATGAGGAATTAAAGAATTTTAATATATTCTATATTCAGATATAACAGTATAAAAACTGTTCCAGATCATCAGTGACACATCATGTAAAAAACATGTGTGAAATTTAAAAAGGATTGCAGACATTTTTAAAATGAAACATTAATGATTCTTAAAATGATTTTTAACAAAATGCCATTATAACTTCACTATATTTCTCCCACCTATAATAATGAAAATATAAACCATGTTCACACATCATATTTTGAAATTTATAAGCAAACTTCTGCTTTATTTGATTTAAATTCTTGACACTTATCCAAGTAATAGGAAATTACAATTAATAGATGCTTTATTTCTCAGTTTTATTAATTATTATTATTTGCAATTTTTATTTCTTAACCCATTTAGCCGATACCAACATCTAGACCAAGTATATGAACCTGTGGTCTCAAACAACGAAAAACCACTCCAGGACTTGAGCACAATTGGCAACCAATGCAAGTCAAGATATGGGCAAGAGCGATCCCGAATTAGAATAGCCCATGCATATTATAAAAAGGCGATTGAAATGGGTACCCAGTGCCCGGAAGTATAACTGGGGTTGGATAAAGTCAGACTTCTCCTTTTGGGTGCCCCATGTTCTTTATGCTGCACGGCCAAGAACAAAAAGAAGCTGCATTTTTTTATCCTTTCAAAATTCTTAAATCGATAGGTATGATAAAAATTAAACAATACTATCTATAAAAAAGTATAAATTTACATTTCTTAAAATTTTATTTTGTCTATTTTTTTAGACAAATATGTTTTATAAGAAAAAAGGATCATTTCCATACCTATGCTGTTATCAATAAAAAAATTGAAATTTTTTTTGTTGGTAATAATTTTCTATAAAAAAAAAAAAAGGCACACTTTGCATATTTTTTAAATATATCAAAGAAATGCAAACTTCATGTTACGGTAACCACTATCTAAACCGGCACCATAACAGTGCCAGATTATGAAGAGTCAATATAGTTTTAAAGGGGCGATATTAAAGCAATCTAGATAAAAATTTAAACAATTACAATATGTACACATTAAATAAGAAACAATATGAAAACAAAATTCGCAGTTATGATAAACACTGGGCGAAAATCTGAGCAATATTACGTCGCCAAAGTCAACAAATGCTGGTATTCATATTGGAGGAAAAAATATGAAACTACAGGCTCAAATGATATTGGATTACAGAATGTACCAAACTAACTATTGGATGCAAAATTAAAGAGATATTACTGTATTAAGTTTATGGGGAAACAATACTGTATAATTCAGCTGCTTGACTTTCCCAGCTATCCAAGTAAGCTTATGAACAATCAAATACAAAACATACTACATTGTTATTTTCTCATTCAAGATTAAAGGCAGCAAACAGAGCATGATATGCTTGAAATATAGTTTGTGCACATGTGTTTCATGGGAATGACAGAGAAGCAACAGTAATTTTTCTCTGGGGGAATGTATGGACATTTCAAAACAGAACTTTGCATAGCAATGCTCTTACAGAAATGGATATTTGGCAGTGGGCAAAATATTAATGTGTGTTGTACATACTTTTTTCCCAGAGTATCATACAGAGGAAGAGCTATGTTCACATAGAAGCTTTCAACAGTTAATAAATCACTTTGCCTTAAATGCATACTTTTAAATATAAAACACATGAAAGTAAACAAGTTAGTAATTCTATTCCATGGTTTCCTAAGCAACATTTTTATCTTATTCAAGTGATAGTTAGATTTTGTTGTTTTATCATTTTTTTTTTTTTTTTTTTAATTTTATAACAATTCTAAATAATTGGTTTCTTCATAGAAACTTTAAATATTCTAAGATACTTCATTTAAACCAGGGCTGACCAACTGCAACCCAGTGTTATGATTGAGGTTCAAACTGAAAATTGTTTTAAGGCATTGAGATTTAGTTTTTGAGAATTTAATTATATGAAAATATACTGAAAATTTTTATTTAAATATCAACTTTTCTATTTTTATTTCTTATAATATTTCAAAATTTAGTGAAAAAAAAAAAAAAAAAGAAAAGATAATAGTCATAAGGATTTAAATCTTGACAAGAATTTCAAGCATACAGCAGACTGAAATTTACGAAATAGTACATGAGAGTATAATACAAAAATTACAAGTAAATTTAATTGTACTTTTGTAAAGACATTCAGAATATTTGGAAGTATCAACAAGAAAGTCAATTTTATTTAAATGAAGCTAAAGATTTCTAGCAATTGACATAAAAATGTAAAAAAAAATATATATTTCTGTTACAAAAACAATCGCTGAAGACTTTCTTTGTGAATACTTTTTCATTTTCTTTTGATATAAATATGAGGAATTGAATTACTAACTCTTTGAAAACTTAAAAGTAGTAATCAATTATTTTTAATTTTCTATGACTTTTGTTAAATCAAATACTATAATGACAATATTTTTTATTACTAAATGCTTTCCATTCTGCAATTTTTAAAAACAAGAGAAAACATAATTTTTAGTATATTTTTTTTTTTACAAATATAATTATTTTTAGAAATACATAAGAAGAAAATTAGAAATAATTCACAACATAACATTTAAATGATCTGCTCAAAAATTTGTTCGATTATATGAAAAAATTACTATTTAAGGCAAGTAATATATACAAAAGGATAAATAAATTGAACATTAATTGACATCTATGAACACAATACACACGGGAAATATGTGAGTGACTATAATATTAATTTTAGGTAAAAGTAATGCTAAATAATATAAAGTTCTATCTAAATTATAACTTTTTAATGCATTTTTTTTGTTTCTAAATTTTCATTTAACTAAATATCAACAAATAGTTTTTAAAAACAAATAAAATATAGTTGCCTTCAATATGTAGATGCCATCTACAAAAAGAAGAAAAACTTTCAACTAGCATAATAACTCAAAACTTTCAATACAAATGTATTTTTAAAATCCAGATTAAAGGTTATATTAGACATATTATGAAACATTTCATAACAGTAAAAATATACTAACACATTTCTGAATGGGTGTGTGAATATGGAAACAGACTTTTGTTTATTAAAAAAATAATACATTTTCAATCATGTAGCATCAGTATAACATTTTTAAAAACGCAAACATTCATTATTAAGAATGTTAATTCAATATAATAAAGTATCACCATGCAATTTATTAAAAAAGAAATTTTAGAAAACTTTTTATTTCCAACAGATTTTTAAAAACGAAGTATGAAAAATTTCATTTCATAACATTAGAATTAATCTAAAAATGAGTACAAATATAAAAGAAAAAAAAAGAGTATTTAATTTCCATTCAATAATTATGAAACAGTAGTAACATGCTAAACAAATCTGCACTGTTATAAAAATCTGATTAACTCGTAATTCTGCTTACGCAGATTGCAATTTTAACACAGAAAATACCCATATACATATATATCATTCTGAGGTAATAATTATATAAATGAGCAACAAAATGCACAGATATATATTTAAATATACAATCTAAGCAAAACTAATGTTTAAAATAATTTATTTTAAAAATACTACTCATTTTTCACTAGAGAATAATGCAACATGATGCAGATTTTACTTCAGAAATGCTAATATCAGGATGAAATTTGTTAAAAAATAAAAATGTGCAAATTAATAACATTAAAATTACACAATCAGAATTTTTACGGGAACAGAATTTGTTTAGTATTTTGTTACTTTTAACTGAGAGTAAAATTACACATTAAAAACATGATAGTAATGATAAATAATTTATATGATGAATGGAATGTGAATTATAGAAACAAACTTTAAATTTGAGGCCAATAGTATACAAAAAGTTAGATTTCATTGATCAAGATCGATATTTAATAAACTGATGTTTTAATAATTGTTATTAAATTTAGCTGCCTTTTGAATACTAAATAAATATAGCTTTATATATTATTTGAAATAGTAAATTCCTTATTTTAGAGATATAATTATGCATAATATTTACAAATTAATTTTTGCAGAACAAAATAATAAAATGTTAAAAATATCTAGATATGCATAGTTAAAAAAAAAAAAACACAATAAAAATTATTTTTTTAAAAAATATTTGTTCAAAGTTTTTGAACATGTAATAAATAAATAGCACAGAGATAACCGATAGCTTCAGGAGGTATGCATTGCCGTCTTTGGTTTTATTTTGGCATATATTTTTTTGGGATATTTTTATGTTCCACCAACCAATGAAAAAACTTGCATTCTCTTCAAACATGCTTTATAAATGCTGGCATCTGCATGTTCAGTAGACATTGCACTGTTCCTTGTTGTCTTCAGGTACATCACACACAAAAGTTTTCTTTATACATACATACACATGCATAAGAAACATAGCAGCCTGCTGCTTCTCATAATCTGCTGACCAGGATATTTTAAATATATTTAATAGTTTTTCGTAGTTTCAAACAAGTCTGTCCCCTTGAACACTGTGATGAGCTGCCACTGTATGAGTCGGATGCTTGACTGCCTGCAAATGTTAAGATACCCAACATGACACTGAGAACCTTACTTAACATGAGGTTCTGATCTGGTTTACTACATGCATGCGTTTCAAGCAGAACTAAATTCAGCCGACAAGGAGGCAACTTCACAACAGCAATGGCTAAATATCAAGAGTACACAAGTCCTTTTTCCTAAAATAAGAAAAGGATGCAAAAGCCATGCAAAAAGGATTGGTTTGATATAGAATAAATAAGCACGACAACAACAACAAAAAAAATTAAAACAGGATTAAAGTTAATCATTAGGAAGAAAAATTGGCAGAAAAGCATTTGAAGCTAATTACAATAATACTCATTTCATGCTTATGAAAATTATGAATTTTATAAGCATGAATTTGGTATATGTTTATACTACAACAAAAATTACACCAAAAGAAGAGGGATTATAAACCTGGTATGATTTCTAAGGTATGAAAAATAATGGAATTAAAAAAAAAATCGCTAATACATAATCTAACATGCTGAACAGCAAATTTATATTACTATTAAATGTTTTAAATCAATTAAAAATTGATTTTAAGTTAATAAAAAAGCTTAAAAGCCAAATGGTTACACATTGCTATTTTTTTTAATGAAAAATATTAATAAAGCATAATTATAGAATATGTTCATAATAAAATAGTAAGCAGTTATTAAATTATATTTCTTTCAAGCACTTTATTTAAATCTAATTCTTGAAAAATAAATAAATAAAAATAAAACAGTTTAGTTAAAAAAAGATTTTATTTATACATAATATAGATTTTTAAGATAATACATAATATTCAGTGTAATAAATGACTAATTGTTTTAGTTACCTTACTTATTTTTTGCACAATTCAAAATCAATGGAAATTCTTTTGAGATATAATATGTTGGATTATTTCTTTTTAACATGAAAGCAACAATGACAAATGACATACAAATAATAAAAAATAATACTATACCTCATCTGGTCTCCTTTCAGTACCTTTTAATAAAAGGTTGTTAAATTCTCTTTCTAAAATTTGCCTAACCTAGATTATAGAAATAAATTAACAGTATTAAATATATGTTAAGAAATGCATCTTCGATATATACTTAAAAAGTAATTTGAATCTGAAAACTGGCAAAGAAATTTTAAATTAAAAAAAAAATATTATATACTGTATGTTTTTTTGAATTTGAGGTAAAGATGTAATTTAAAAAATTACCCAAATTCAAAACCTGTACATAAACTGAAAAAAAAAAAAAAAAAAATAAATAAATTCCAGCAATGTTCAAACATATCCCCTATGAGGGTGAAAATGTTGTCCAGGAGATAAAACTAGTAGAATACTGTGTTTTAATTATATTATTTGCACCTACATGCGTGAATAACCCTATCGGCAAAAAAAAAAAAAAAAAAAGATGTATGTATGTATGTATGTATGCATGCACAGAACTCCTACTGTTAAGTGTCCTGCCAGATCGGCAAGAGTAAACACCATGGCTGTTAAATTTAATAAAGGAGTTTGTTAAGTTTTAATGAATGTAGATCATTTTGTTTGTGTGAGTGTGATTACCAATACAGTCCACTGTGCGCTATAGTGCGAGAACAGAAACATAATAAAAATATCAAAATAATTTGATTTTGTCAGACCAGCAATATGCATGAAGCTTCCACATCATTTGATTTGCCATCAAATTACACTGTAGATACCATAAAATTAAAAGTGGGAATTTAGTATATGCACATGAAAAGCTGGCTGGCTGGCTGATTGATAGATGAGTGTGGCACCTTGAATTACCTTCATGCTGGTTTAAGAATCCTCCCAGGCTTATCTCTAAGATAAAGTGAAAGATGAATGTAATGAAATGAAAACAAAAAAGGCTAATACTGGGAGGGCTGGAATCTATATTCAAACCACTGGATTATTTGCTTAAACCAGCCATTGCCAACAAAGTGTAGCATCAGTAATTGCATGGATGGCAATGAAATGGATTTTGTGCAATGAAGACCAGATAAATTTAAAATAGAAAGCATTGAAAGTGCTGATGATACACATCCAGATATTCCAATGAATGAAAGTGAATTTGATGAATTATTCAGAATTGTATTCTGAAATACACTTTGAAGTATTTATAAGACTTTTTTTTTTTTTTTTTATTTTTTATTTTGTACAAAGATTGCATTCAAAACATCCAAAAGTTAAGATTAAAATAATTTTCTGTTCTGATTTTTTTTTTTTATTATTGTTTAACTATTATTTTTGGTGTATGTTTTGGTATTTTTTCAATAGTTGGGCAAATTTTGTCAACATCAGATTTTTCATTTTAGCCACAACACACTAATATAAAAAGTAAAATAATTCCTTTTCATAAGCTTAAGAAATATAAACTAAAAAAATAAAGATGTGTCACTTTATACAATTTATTGCGAGATCAACAGATCTGTATATAAATTCTGATCTTATACAGGAAAATATATAAAACCTAAAAATTTATCATGTTACAATAATATTATATTATTCAAGATTTGTTAAGAATATAAAGTTGCATGAATAAAGTTTTATCTGAAAAGAGAAATGCCAATCTTTAATACATAAAATACATATTTTTAAAAGTCAAATAAAAAATTTTTCATGATTCTGCAGTTTAATATGTAATTCATGAATTGCTGTTTTAAATAAACAGATAAATTACACTAACCTGAGTATTTTGAGTAGGTATTTGGAGAGCCAAAGCTAATGCAGCATGATCAAAACTTTCATCCAAAGCTATCACAGACCCATGAACTCCACTGTCATGAAGATTAAGTGAATAATCTCTAAGACCTACACCGTCAACCCATTTTATCACTCTATCAATTGACCATACTAAAACATCTAAAAATATACAAATAGTATTTAGAAAAATATTTAAAGGAAATATCTTAGATAGCATTCAGTATATTATAAACAAAAATTTCATAAAAATGCATTATACAATAGACAAATTACAGGGTTTCAGACAATGTTGTATAACTGTGCAAGATGAAAAATCCCCTGCTCAGAGAACATAAATTTGCCTGAGGAATTTTTTTTGAAAAGGTTCAAAAGAAAATTATGATGTCACATTTGTTATATCAAAAATAAGCTTTATTGGAACCATGCAAAAACTTCAAAACATATAGAAAAAAACCCAAAAAAAATTTAAGGAAATAAAGCAAATGCAAAGATTCTTGCCAATCACACTTTAAGCAGCATTGTTCGAACATTCTGTATAAAATTAAAATAATGTAAGTATTTTAATTATTCTTTTATTATGAGAAATCATTTTAATACATTCTAAAATTATGAAAAAAAATTTATAAAAATAAATGAAGAAAAAAGCCTTATATTTAATGTGATAATTACACAAAAACAAAATTCACTAATTCTTCAAAACAAGAATTAATTGACAACCTTTGATTTCATGCTCACTAAGTTTCCTTCTTTCTTCTAAAGCTTCTCTGTTATAATTTAATCTTTTTAAGCAATTTATACCATATTGTAAACTTGTCCTGAAAATGAAAGAATAAATTATTATAAATTTATAAAATAAATTAAATGCTTGACTAATAAATGTTAAATGATTAATTCTAACCTATGAAAACCATCCACCATTTTTAAATGCATTCTTAAATCTTTTTTAGTTAAATGATCTAACATTCGGGCATCGACTAGACATTCCATAAAAGTGGACCTATATTGAGCCAATCCTAAACTGGGCAACCATTCATTTCCAATCCATTCATGATTCATTTCACCAAAGGCTAAACTCTATATAAAAAAAAAAAAAGTATTATATACACATAAATCGAAATTTAAATATGCATAATACAATAAAAGTGTAAATAAAGTTAATTAAATAAATGCTTTATTAATAAAAAGGTTTTGTTTAAACTATTACAAATATAAGAATTATAAATTAAGAATCACACATAAAAGCTGTAATCAAATTTGCCGTACATACATAAATTGATTTTATAGATGATTAATTGATCAATTTCTGATAAAATTATGAAAATGCTTTAACTTAAATTTATTAAATATTTTATTGAACTATCATTTTTATATTTATGTACCATTATAACTGTTTAATACAAATAAAAGTAAACTGTAAATAAATGGAAAATGTGACTAATGAATAGAGCTAAAAATGATGCATACAGTTCTAGATGGTTTAGGAGCAGATGGACTAGTAAGAGCAACCATTTCTTGAATTGCAAGTCGTAGTTTCAGGCGATGCAAAGGATTACTGATGCCTATTTCCCTTTGTATTTCTGTATCAGATAAGGCAGACATAATTGCACCACTTTTAACATTTGCTCGACAAGCTGCAACATACCAAGCAGGCATTCCAACCCATAGCTAAAAAACAGTTTTATGATACATATATAAATTTTTAAAGATGCTTAAAAAAATATCTTAATCATATTTCATAATATGCTAATTGTATGCTATTTTATTTTTTAAAATTATTTGATTATGTTACTGTAATTACCTCTAACCAGGCAACAATTGTTGGACCATTCCAAAGCGCAAAGGTGTTCCAGCTTTCATTGATTCACCTAAGAGTTCATGCCTGACATAAATGCAAAAATAAAAACAATTTATTATGATATTTATAAATAAATAAAATACAAGCAATATTATATTTAAAAATACAAATTAAAGATTTTGATTATTTTATATAATGTAGCATACTTCTTTTTTGGTCCTCCTATCGTGATCAGATTTTTGCCCAATACCACCAGGTATAGCAACAGGATCATTTATTGTAGTATCTGCATCCATATAAGTTACACCTGAAAGTTTCAGAAGTTTCTTTATAAGAAAATTATATAATTTGAATTCAGAATTAAAATTTCAGCAAAAATTAATAAATGCACCAGTTTTTAGTATTAGTATTTAACAATGTTAAAAAATTAAACTATTAAAAATCAATTTAGGATATTAAAATATTTTCAAACTACCAAATTTTCAAAGAAATTTGAATCACTTATATGAATAGAAATATGTTCAAATACATTAGATACCAAACCTTGCTTCTTTTAACAAAACATATTGCTATATTAAAAATCTCAAGCAAAGAAGCATATTGACTTTTTTTGAAAATATAACACCAATTTTAACAAATATGTAAATAGATTCTTTTGCCACTATATCTTAGCAAATTTCTTACTTACAATTAGATTCCATAAATTTAAAAGTTAGTGCAACTCATTCCATAATTTTTATTATTGGGGTTATGAAATGAAGTTTTGAGTTATTTAAAAAATTATAAGAAAATAAATTTTATTCAGATATTTACAAGACTTACCTGGTGATGTGACACCAAAACCTTCTTTTTACTTTGACTTTGTCCTTTTTACTAAACAGTTTTCCTAATGATGACTTAATGCTCTTCTTTTTTTGAGGAGTCCTATGTAAAGAATCTTCAGATGTAGAACTATGAGAGGAAGAAGGGGAGCTATGCGGGGAGGGTCCTTCGAGCAAAAGCCGGGAATGGGATATTTCGGGGACCAAATCAGGATAACTAAAAAAGGAAATAAGAAGCCATTGCTAAAAAAGCAAAATCCAAACCAAATGCTGATGATGGATGCAGCAGGTGTTAAAATTAATAAAAGCAAACTTAGAATTACATGAATGATCGGCTCTATGCAAAAATAAAAACTCCAAACATTTTTTTTTTTTAACTATAATTGAAAATGTACATGAAGAAAATCAAAAATTCATGCAGTTTCATATTATATTCAATAAAAGCATAAAACACTCAAATAGTAGAATTAGCAAATATTTTAATATGATATTATAGAGTATTTAGCATATTTTACGCAGATAATTTTTTTATAGGATTGAGATAATACAGAAAAATATAAATAGTACAAATAATAACTATACATTTATCTAAAATATGAAATAACACAGATCATTATAACATATAACACAAATCACACTTATTCTCATACAGTACAGTTGAGGTTCAAAATTGTTTCTTTTTTTTTTTTTTTGCATCATAAAGGTAAATTTTTCTCATGCTTCAGAACATATGCAAGCCATTCTCACAATTCAAGCACTCAAAGCTAAATTACAAATAATAAGCACAATAATGTCAAATAACAATTGGTTAGAATAAAGGGAATAAAAATTTTATTTATCCTATTTCTAAACGAATCCTCAATAAAGAAATCAATAGTTATTAATTTCATATATTATTTATTTAGTTAAATTAAATTTTATTTGCAGTAAATGTGATAGCAAGATGGAAAAAGAAATATAAAGCAGAGTTTGAAGCTCTCAGAAAGCAAAATTTCTGATTTTAAAAATTATAATTCATTTTTAAATCATATTTCATAAAATAATTGGTTTTATAATGAAAATCCAAAAAATATAATATTTTGAGAACAGTAATGAAATAAAAAAATCGAAGTTTTTATTTAAACAGCATGTCTTTCATGATGAATTAAAAAGTTTTACTTTTACATATTACAAAAGTTATTTATTCATGTAAAAAGTAATAATTTATAAAAAATTTTTGAGTTTCAAAAACTTGTATGCAAAAAGTATGGAACATTTCCAGTAATTTTACTTCATTATGAATAAACATCTGCTTTCAAAATTAGAGTTACAAGGTACTTAAATGACATAAACTTCCAATATTTTAGTATTTTTATTTAGAAATTTTAAAATTTGATTGACTATATGAGCGCAAGTAAAATGCATTAAATATGAATATTCTAAAATTAGCTTTTGAGGATGAAAATAAGAAAAGAATTATAAGAAGGGTACCCAAGAAACATATCCTGAGAAGAAAGAGGCATGGTAGATGAGATGTTTGTCATGGCAAGTGAAGAATGAGAGAATGTTATGCCCCAATCACTTCTATAAAAGGCCACAAGCAAAGCATTATGAATGTTAATTATGCATAGAATATTATAGAAACCAAGCATATATATGTAATGATAAAAGAAAGCAACATGCACAGTTAAATTTATTCAAATGTTAGTTAATCTTTTATACTTAGATATATGAATGCTATTTTTATAATTCTACAGATTTTTATATGAAATATGTTATTTAATATTCAATATATTATTTGATTGAAAGTATTTTATTTGATAACAGCCTGTTAATTTTAAGTATGTATTTTAAATATTTATGTATTATGAAAAATAATAAGAGCTGTTTAAGGGAAAACATAGCTAAAGTTAGAAAATATTAGAGAATTTTTTTTTTTTTTTTTATTCTTAAGAAAAATTTACAAAAATTTGAAGAAGATAACTTTTTATATTAGAAACATTGTAAAGAATCATTAATACTAAATTAGTATAAATAATTTACATTTTAAGGTTTTCTTCATATAACTAGTAAAACTATATATTTGAGAAAAATATATTTTTAATAACTATGAATTTAAAAAAAATACTTATAACATAAAACTACACAAAAGCATTTAAAAAATATTTCTAGATTTCCTAAAATCACTTAAATAAACAAACCTCCGGAGTTCTTCAGAACTTTCAGCTAAAGCTCTGGCAACTCTTTCCAATCTTACTGATCGGGGAGTTGGTGGACTTGGGTCCCTTCTTAATATAAGCCTGTTATCATCTTTACCATCAACTTGACTCATTGTCTTTAAAGAAAAAAAAGCTATTTAAACCAATATGAATAGACACAATACTTTCAGAAATATGCAACACATTATATTAATAAAAGTACATCATTTACTTTAATCTTATATTTTAATTTATGATAAATATTATATTTATTAAATTATCAAAACAAATAAATAGATCAAAATCCTTACAATTACATCATTATATTACAAATAAAAAATATTGCCTTTAAAAGATTATTATCTTTTAAAAAGGTTATATGAAACAAATCAAAAAACATTGATTGAATGCCATTCAATAAAATTAATTAAACAAATTTCATAAAATAGTTTTCTTCAAACAACTTCATACCATCAATAAAATCTAGATAATTATTTTTAATAATAATAATAAAATATGAAAACAAAAATATATAATATATATACATATTTTTATATTTTTTGCAAACATATATGCATACATGAAAAGTATCACTTATAGTATTAAAAATTATAAAATGCTTACATTATATTTCTGCATATAATCTCTCTGTGGACTATGATATGACTTAGGTGTTGACCTTCCACTCTGAGGAGGAGAATTTCTTTCAAAGGAAGGTCCTCTTGCAAGCAAGCTTATTGTCTCTATGCTGCCAACCCTAGATTCTAGCTCTTCTGCTCTTTTGTTCTGTAGTATGCTTTTCTTCTTGAATTAACCTAAAATTAATTTATTATTTAAAGATGCACATATTAAAAAAATGTATACAAATTTATTTTAAATACACCATTAAAAGTTTTAGATTTTCAAAACTTTGCTTTATAAAAATTTTATAGATGTGATATTATAAACTGACAATCAACATTTAGACCAGAGCAATTTTTTTTTTTAAATTATAAAAATAATTTTATAAATGCATTTCAAAAAATTTCAGCAACCATTTATTTTAATTAAAAATACTGACCTAATTTCATTATTTATTGCATCTAACTGTTCTTGCAACATAAGAGCTAATGTTTGGGCATCTGTGTGAGCTGATGGTGATAGCATATCCATTGATTCAAATATACTCTCATTATCATCTGTTTGACTACATTCTGTATCACTAGCATCAAAGGCATGCTGAACACTTGCTAAAACTTGAGCTTGCTCCATTTTTCCCATTCTTGTTCATTTAGGGTTTGAACCTGAAATATATCAATAATTCATAGCCATTTAATCATTTAAAAGATAAAACTTTGCAATTATAATATTAAGCAAATTAGTTTTGTGAGATGAATTTAAATGTCAAACTATAAAATACATCAGGCAAATATTTACTTAATAAAATTCACTAATTTATAAAGCACACTATGAAAAATCATTAATTAAGATACCTATACATATTTAATGATGTTAAAAATTACACATATTAATAATAAAAATATTAAATCTATAAATTTTCTATATTCTAAATTTTGTTTTAAAATGATGTCAAATACAATACTGATCAAAAAGAAATATTTGATACAAGACACAAAGCTGCTTTGAAAGAAAATTTTTTTATAGTTAGTGTGGAATTTTTTTCACGTAGTTTATCTTTAAACTATAACCCTAAAATGACATTTCCTCCTCTATGACAACATATTTTTTGAATCCATACATTTGGCCACTCTTGCCAATTTTCCATGAAATCAGTGTTCACAGAAAATTGGCAAGTGGTCAAATTGTATGGATTCAAAAAAGGGTGCCGTGATACTAATGTATAGCAGTGAAAGATATAAACATTTGCCTCATTAATAAAAATGAAAATAAAAACTAAACAAGGTTACCTTTGTAGCATCTTCTTCTAGAGCAGCTTGCCTACCCCTTTGAAGTCTTCTATTAATTGAGGCATTTGGTGAAATGTAGTCAATTGCAGAAACCATATGAAATGCATCTGTAGTATCAATGGCAGGTGTACGACTCAGGAGAAATGGAACTTGTGACTACAGCTCCTGGAGACAGAGCAGAACGAGTTGGAAATTGAGGAGAAGTTTGTGGAAGAGTTCGAGCAGCACTTAACCTAAAAAACAAATTATTTTAAACATCAAATTTGTTGGTAAATCAATTCACATTAGTTTTCATATTTTTATTTATTATGTGGTTACATAATATATTTTATAACAGACAAATCACTTTTCAATATAAAGTAATTTTGCATATTTCATAATTAAAGAAACAGGAAAGGTATAAAACTACAACATTACATATTTACAACAACAAACATTGTAAAATTTTTGACAGATAATAATTTCTGAAATCTCTTGTACATAAATGTAATGTCCTCAATATAAAATGCACAGGAATTTTACCAAAAAGCTCTATAGTTAAACATGCCACCAAGTGGTTATAACATGTAAGTGTTTAAATATGTCAAAACAATATATATATATATATATATATATATATAAAGGACTTTAATTAGAAATTTTTTTACAAAACAATTTTAATTGCAAAAAGGTGTTGTTAACTATTTATTATAATAAGAAGAAAAACTTACCTAGACAAACTTTCTGCTTTAAATTGTTGGTAATCCCTACGTAGACTTTCCATTTCATTTCGCATTTTTGATAAATCAGCAAAAATTTTTTCCTGTAATGATATTTACACATTAATAAAGTTGCTAAAATACTATCAATGGTAGAAAAGCTCTAAAAATTACAAGAAAAAAACTATATAACACTTTTAATGATGAATTATCTCATTTAAAGCATTTATAAATATTTATTTTGAAATAAATAAAACCTATTTTTAGCAAAGGAATCTTTTTTAATATTTGAATCAAAGAAAATTAATAAATAATAAAGATTCATATCAATGACAACCCTCACTTTTATTTAAAAAATTACAGCACTGTTTTTGAACATTTTTTTTCATAAACAAGATAATTTAGATTAATTTCATTATTTATATACAAAATATTACTTTTCAATAGTATAATTTATACTTATATAAATTTAATTCTACAACATATCCCATTAAAACAATCGTGAATTACAGAAAATATTTAAAAATTAAGAATTTAGCACTTTTAAAATAAATATCAAAATAAGCAATTCATTCTACATCTTTTTCTAAAATCATCATTCATAATAAATAAACCTTTTCTCCTTGAGTATCTTCTAACACTTTTCTTGTTCGTTCCAGTTCTTGAGCCAAAGAATTTTTTTCTTCCAAAGCATGCATACGTTCTTTCAGATGCAATTGTAACCGCTCATTTGACTCTGCTAGTAACTTATCCACTGTAGAAGAAAGTCTTTGATTATGTTCTTCATTCATCTTTTCTCGCTGCCTAGACTGAAATATACAAAAAGGATACAAAAATTAATGAATATTGTATATATCAATAAATTTTTAAGCATTTTAAGTAATCAAAGAGTAAAATATTCATACTCTAATTAACTCGGTGCCTTTTTCTTCTAATTGTTGTTCTAACCGTTGTATTCTATCTTCAACACTACCATGTCTGTCCTGAACCTAAATACAGATGGAGAAAAAAAGAAAACGAGTTTAATTTCAAAAAAAAAAAAAAAAAAAAAAAAGTAGTTTTAGTTCTAAATTGAATGAAGATTTGAATAAAGAATAAACAAACCTGTGCCAAAGCCTCTCCAGCAGCAGCTTCTGCTTTGCGAGAAAATTGAGCTAATTTTTGTTCAGTAAGTTCTAACCTTTCTTGAAGAGCTCTGCATTTTTCTTCACTCTAAATTTAACAAATAATAATTAATTATAAATTTAAATTATTGTTAAATATAAAAATAATTATTTCAACATACTATGGCTAAATAGAAAACCAAACAACAAAAATAACTTTTCACTTAAGGGAAAAATTTCTCTATTTATATATATATATATATACACACAATATAAATCCTATTTTGTAAGCTGACTCATAAAGAATACTCCGTATGCAAAGTAAGTAATATAATGCTCAATTTATTATAAAAACACGAAAAATATACAAGATTACAAATTTTATAGCAAAATATATTCAATACATTCCTCGCACATCAAAAACAATTTGGTAATTATATTTTACATAATGAAATAAATTTAAAAATGTTTTTTGAATAGATATAGATACACCTCAGGAAGTTGTGTATTATCACTGCCACCAGTATATGTGTAAAAATTACACTTTGAGGATAATAAATAAATAGGTATAGGCAGAGAAAGATATAGTAATAATAAAAAACACATTACAAATGTATATTTATTTAACTATCAAACAAAGCTAATTACATACACATTTTTGATAAAGTAAGATATTTCTTGCAGTTGGAGTTTTCATAATTAATTTTACATAAGCATTCTATAACTAGTACGTCCATTACCATGGCATAAGGTGTTAATTCTACCATCAAATTTGCCAGTAAAGGCGAGATTAATCTTTTGATTTCCTAATATAGTGGCCCTATAGACTATGATATTTTTATTAACCAATAACTTTATTAAATGCTTCAAAGGCCTCTAACCATACATTATATCTGTTACCTGTGATTAGCACAATGAGTAAATTTTTAATATTCAATGCTACATAGAAATTATTTAGTTGAATTTGTAAGCTCTACAAGACCAGCATATAACATCAACTTTTATTAAATGTATTTTATTAGTATGTAAACTAACACAAGAAAAACTATGAAGTGCCATTGACTAGTACTTCTTCCAAACATTATCAATATCTTCATTTTGTATGTGTTATGCTTAGATGCCAATAAATAATAATGAGCTCCAAAGTTGTTAAAATTGTGATATTTTACACATACAATTCTGCAAGCAAAAATTAAGAGATTGCTATAAACAACAGGCATCTTATTATACTATATGATATTATCAAGTATTTAGGCTAGATTAAAAATTGGTTAATTTTGATTGTTAATAATTTTTGACAGAAAGAGATGAAGTTCGCTTTATTAAATAACTCTTTATAATTTTAAACAATAACAGATAATTTGATAAAATGCTAACTTTCTACTCATCAGATCATACAATAATTTTTTGTTAGGCATAAGGTGGGGGGACAAGAAAACAATGTGATGTTATGTGACCTTTTATATTTTGAATTGCTTTGCATTAAATTTCTTCTTCCCTCCATGATACTAACTTGTTATAATACCATTAATGGTTTACAAGTAATAGCTATTTAAATTTTCTCATCTGTCATGAGTTCTGTCAATATATGTAGATTTTAATGACATTAATCACCCTTCCCCCTAAAAATATGAAGGTAATTGACTGTATCAAATAGCAACATATGGATATAAATTATTTTCTTCCTATTACAATGATTATAAATAGCTAAATTTGTCCAATAGTCACAAAAAATTAAGTTAAACAAAACTTTTTGAGAACAAATTATATTTTATAAAACATAATACTTAAATATATCAATGATTAATGAGTAATTAAATATTTTACTTTCAGTAAATTTAAATTTAAAACATTAAATTAGATTTTAAAAATATAACAAACCAATTTCAGCTGAGCTTCTTTATTAGATAATTCTTGTTCTAATTTTTCATTCAAGTCATGTAAGGATGTTGATTCTCGCTGAGCATTTAGGTATCTTTTTTCTAATGTTGATATTCTTTCTTCTTGATCTTCTTTTTGGGCATTATTCTAACAATTAAAAGATATTTAAAGTTATTGTACAATCACAATTTTTTTTTTTTTTCATAACATTTAGTAAAATACATAAGAACTTTAACAAAAGTTACTTGACAAATTATATATGAGAATGAAAAAGAAGTGTTATTGTTATGCAATTGTTAACACACAGAATTTATATTTGAAATAAAATGACAATTATGAATAAGTTAATATAGTTTTTTAAATTACTTCTATAATAGTATTACAACATAATAAAAAAAAATTGTCAAAACAAACTAGGATAAGATTTTATTCCAAAAATTTGTATTAAACAAATTTATAGAGACTGACAAGAAATTACTAATACTGTGCAGTATATTTTCTTTAAACCAAAAATGAAATATACAGCTAAAATATAAAGAATTCATTGCTGCAACATGCTTTGTTGAAATATTTTTAATATATCAAATATAAAACACAAAAGAAAACCAAAAATTAAATAAAGTACTTATTTACAGATTTCACATGCACCACAATATGAAAATATTGCTGCTCCAATTGTAGATGTAATTTTAATGCACAATTTTTGCACTTATAAAAGTATATTTTCTATTCCACTTAGTTGGTTATAAGGAATATACAATGTAATTATTAATGATGTCTACATTTATAGCTAATAAGTTTTAAATAAGGGGGAAAAAACCCTATGTAAATCTTAATGTGTTATATTTTTTTTATTTATACAATATTAGAAAATAAGTTATATTTTCATATAATATAAATAGTATTATATATAGAAATATATAAGCATTACTTAAATAAAACACATGGAGGAAATAATAGTTAATTATCAAAAACTACTTTTACAAACACTTTTAATGATAAAAATCAAAACATACTATTAAGAAAATTCAAACATTCTTTTCTTTTAAAAAATATTTTTCTATTATAAATTTAGTGAAACAAAAATTTAAAACATACTTATATTCACATAAGAGTACATAATTAAATTCAATAAAATCACTGAAAGAATTTCATTCGAGCTATTTTATTACTTCTTTTAGGTCTCGAGTCAGCCTAGCATTTTCTTCTTGCATTCTCGCAATGTCTTTTTGAGCCCCACTAAAACATTCCTCCAGTTCTCTAGCTTTGGCACTAAGTTCAGCAATTTTACTAAGTGATGCACTCAGCTCAGAGTTCTTTTTCTCGATGGCCTCTTGCATCTCAACAACACGGGCTGCTTCGGCGGCAGCCTCTGCTGTTCCATTCGAAACCTATAAATGAAAAATATTTTTAATAATATACATATATCTATATATTTCCCCCTGGTTGAAAAAAATTATTTTTCAACAAAATCTAATTTGTTATTTTAAGATTTTTTTTTTCTTTATAGAACATAATACTTAACATGTTAAATAATTTTTAAGGATGGTTTCTTTCAAATTATTATTCCTTACCAATTATTGTTTTTAAATGGAACAAAATTTACATGAATTTAATATAAAAAAATATTCTTCAGCATTTATATATATAAAGATTTTCAAAAACAAAACCACACTGTAATATTATTAACATATAATATAAACTATAAAATAAAAAGTTTTCTCTGAAAAATGAGAAGAGAGGGGAAAAAAAAAAAGACATTAATGGGATTTAATTATAGATGCAAAAAATACCGAATAACTGATATTTGATAGTATAATTTTTCTTATGTGTTTTAGCAACATACAATAGAAAATGCTACTATCAAATAGATATATATGAAAACTGCAAGGGATACATATCTCCCTAAAATCTTTTTTTTATAAAGGCTAAATGTTTTTTTTTTTTTTTTTTTTTTTTTTTTGTCTATACATCTAATTCTAATTCTATTCATTTTAAATAACAGTCATTAAAAAATAATAAAGTAGACTAACTTTGGAAGTATGTATAGTTTCTTCTCCATTAGCAGGTTTCCTTTCTTCTTTTATTTCTAATGATACACTTTTGGTTTTATACTGATTAAGCTGCAAAGAAAGAATAGTTTATCAATAAAGCAATATTATAATATTCTGTAATTTTTAAAAGTAGATTTATTAAATACCTCTTCATTTGCTTTATTAAGTTCCTCTTCTAATGAAGTGACTTTGTCTAAAGCAACTCGTAATCGTTCTCGAACCTGTAAAATATAAATGAAATGTAGATTTATTTCTAAACTTTTTTATTGCATTGCATTAATTTACATTAGATTATTAAACTTTAAGAACTATAAAATTAAACACATAAGAAATGTAGATAATTACATACTTTAAAAGTTATATAGTTAAAATTAATGAATTTTAGTGGTTAAGTTTAGTTTAATGTCTTCCAGTTCGATTAGAAGTATGAGACATTACTTTTGTAACATATATTTATAAATAATTATCATTAATAGCTAGATTTTAAAACAAAAAGGATTAAAAAGTACTTCCAAAAATGAAAAATTTAAAGAAATATGATTCACAAACTTAAAAAAAAAAAAAAAAAAAAAATCTAATAATATGCAGATGCAGACTCAGAAAAAGATCCGAGATCATAAGGCATCTATTCACTATTTCTATAATTAACCTATAACATGAAAAATAGTTTAAAGTAATTTAATTATATTTTAAAATAAATTTCTTGTAACTTCAAAACATTGCAATAAAATTAAGACCTATAGACATTTATTACCTTTTCATCTAAAGCTTTATGGTGTTCGAATAATGATTTGAGGGCTTTAAGAACTTCCACTTCTGATGAAACACCAGCAGGAGACTGTGCTTGTCTTTTTGACCACAGTCATTCTTAAGGATCGTTCATGACGCGACACAAGGCACTCCAAATGCTCTTAAGAGCAACTATATAATAAATTTAATACAGTTATAAAATATATTTAATAAACTTAACTTAAAAAAACTTAAAAAAAAAAGTATAAAAATATTTGATGTGTTTGAATAACTTTAAATCTGAAAGATGCAATAATGTAGATATGATTTGTAGGTCTTAAAAAATTACTTGAAATTTTGAAAATAATATGCGAAGACAAGATATATTTTATAACCTGGTAATATGACAACATATTTTAAAGACAATACTTAACTATAAGCTGTCTGTTTTTTATTTAATTTTATTTCAAGCAATTAAAAATAAGAAAATCCTCTGGTATTTAATGTAATATACTGATAAAGAATACACAGAATGTTTTTCAAAACCACAATATTTTCAGGAAAAAAAAAGTGGTAAATCCCTTCAAGACTCTAGAGCACAAATTCTTATTGATAAAGTTTTAAAACTTTATTCAATGTTTATTTATAACAATTTAAAAATCTAAAAAAGCAAGAGGAAAGAAATAAATGTAACAAAAAATTTTTTTACCCTGGTATTATTCCTCTCAGCTTTGAGCTCTTGTATTTCTTCTTCTTTTTCTAGAAGTTGCTCTCGGGATTGATTTAATTCTTTTGTGAGGGTAGCAAATTCCCTATAAGAAAAAAAAAGTTTCAGATTTGATTGCTCATAAAATTTGAAAAAAATTCTAATAAACTTCCTATGAGCACATTTAATATTCAAAGTAATATTATCAAAAATAATGATTTAAATTTTTTATTTGAAACTACATTCAAACCCATTAGAAATTAGAGGTATATAATTAGAACCAATATATAGAACATGTACATTTATTAATGAAACATTTTTTTCTAAAAAAAAATTTTAATCATTGAAACCAAAAAGAAGTTAATGCTTTTATTTACACAATATATTTGAGAGGCAAGGAGAGAAATTATTTTAAGAAAATTTGTATTTTCTGCTTCCTGGAAGATTATATTTTGAAAATTCTTTATTAGGACTATATTATCTGAGAGTAAAAAACATAATATAAATTTAACACAAACATCAACTTAATTTTTAAAATTATTTATTTAAAAAAACACAGTAGCTAAAGACAAATATAATTAAATGATCTAGATTTTATTGAAAATTATTTATAAATTTATGGGAAAAAAATCAAGATTTATAAATCAAATAAAGACTAATTCTTAATAATATTACTTTAATTTTTTTTCTTGGCACTAACATAAGTATAAAACATTAAGATTTGTGAAAATGATGTTTGGAACCAAATTAGTTTTAACACGACAAATTTACTTTATGAATGAATCTAAACCAGAAAAATCTTCAGCATTCAATATGAAATGAGATAAAAAAAAGAATTAACATTAAGTAACAGAAGATTTCAAGTAAATTTTAAGTAATTATGACCATGAGGATAAGAATGATTGCTATTGAAAGCAAAAACATACATGATAAAACAAACAAAAAATTATGGGTAAAAGGTATGAATTAGCATACACAATTAAAATTTAATAAATATTTGTTGATTTTTAAACATAGGGAAAAAATGATAACTATGTAACTAATTATTTATTCATAGGATTTTTTTAAGTAAAATTAATCTAAGCTAAAGTGTTAACGATTATTTATAATAAAATTAAATGTACAGATGGTGATGATGTTGTGTCCACTTAAGTCTGATTTCTCATGAAAGGCTGCCATCGAGGTTGGATATCTTGGAAAAGATATATATTAATGTCCTTTTAAAACCTACAAAATCTATTGCCTAATGCACAATGTTGTTGATTGCTAAAGGAGATACTTAATTCTTAGAGAAATGCAGCAAATAGGAAAAGATGCAATTGAGAAAATTAAGCCTTCAGACATGTTAGCCTTAAATGACATTTTCAACGGATTTTTTATGCTTGTTGTGGACGTGTAAGTGGCAAACATACAGCAATAACTCTCAATTGAAATGATCACTAACATTACCACAAAAATTCATAACGGATATGCACATTTGTACTATAGCTGTTATGTTTTGTATGGCCACATAATGCAGCAAGTGATTTTTTTTTAAATATAGAAGTTTCCATGCAAATAGCATTAAATGAGTTGTAAATTAATCCCATCTAAAATTATATATTACAGAAATTTTATATAGAAAATATACATAAAATTTTTAAATACATTTATAATGATGTACAATATTTTGAAATGAAAATAGGTATATTATAAGGAGAACGGAGGGGGGGGAACCCTTTCTACTTATCGATCAACTGCACCTCCTTTGTAAAGATGACCTTACAGACTAACAGTTCTTTTTGAACTGTAACAAAGAAAAAATGCAATAGCTACCCTGTATTAATTCGTTTATTAATTGAATTCTTAAATATTGTAAAAAATTGTCTACCTTTCGCGAAAAACCTGGGCACATTTTTCTTGTAACAGATTAGAGGTTTATTTTAATCGAATATAAATTGGAAAAATAATAGAAAAACAAATATTTTAAATTTCTATAGAAGTACTATTTATTGTCCATAATCCAGAATGTTTATACATTTTTGTAGTAATTATGAAGAATCCGTAGGGGTTGGCATCTTTAGAGCTTATATTAATTGAAAATGCAATGAACTTAATTGCAAATCCCTGACAATAGATGGCGACAGATACAAACAATTATCCTTTCAAATTTTGAACTTGAACACAGTATCGAATGTGGGACACAGTTGTGCGTATTTTTTTTTTTTAAATTCTTTTTAAATGTTCTAACGCACGGTGAGAAGAAATATGGATTTCTTCCTTGAAATTGTAAAAATATTATAGTTATCTGTAGTTGCAAATGTAAATTAACTGTGTAAATAATTAATTATCAAACATATTTCAAAATCTATGGATCCAACGGTCTGACTAACCTTACGAAAGTAAAAAAAAAAAATCAATTAACATCAAATGGCACATTGTAAAAATACTTTTTTTTTATTTATTTTTATTTATAAGAAAAGCTTTTTAAACACATTTCAAACAAAAAATTATTCTGCTAATAAATTTTTAAACATAAATGACTTAATATTTAGACGCATTCACAATATAACTTTTTGAGTTACTTTAAGAATTTATTCTCTCGATTTTTTTTTAAAATTAGAAAACAGTTGAGAAATTGAAAGCGGATAAATAAATACGAGGATACCATCAATTTTTCTATCCTTAAATACTATTTTATCAAACAGACAGGTAAAGGCGATAAACTTTATTCTAGTTACTATTGAGAAAATGCAATTTAAAAACAAAGAAGATAAAAAGCTTAAGGCGACTATTAGCGATAATATCCTTCGTAAAATTTATATTCCTAACTCTAATTCTTCTTTTTAAAGAGAAACGACTTAAGAGCAAACTACTTTGAATCAAAGCGTGTAAACGAATTTAAGAAGAATGAAAATAAATAAATAAATAAATAAAGGCTCTTCGTAAATTTCATCTAATGCAATTTACATTCAAATAGGATGGAATTCTTGAAAATAAAAATGTTGAATAAATATAACGAAATCTTTAAATGCATTTAAATTTATTTTTTCTCCACTCAATAAAAGGGATAAAAACATTGATTGAAAAACAAAGAAACAAAAATTAAAAACTAAAACCCATTTACAAATTTTAATTTATTAATAATATTTCGTCATTCATGTCTACCACAGAAATTGAATATATAGATTGATTATAATTAAAGTCCCACATTCAAAATGCTGTAAAACAAGTAATATAATTTTTTTTAAAGACAATTCCTACTTTTTTTTTTTCACTATATTGCAGAAAATCCTTTATAAATAATTTTCATTCATTTTTTAAGTTTATATGGCGCCATCTATTGGTAGATATATGCAACTTAAATCTAAAAAAACTAAAATTAATTAATTAAATTTAATTACTGAATTAATATTTGAAAAACTGTATTAACATCAAGTGTCATCCACTACAAGTTAAAAAATGTATTTGAACGTGAGTGAATGAATAAGAAGTATTTTATTAACGATTGAAAATTTGAACAAGATATATATAGGGAGAGTGTGAGCTAATAGAAGGTATTGAAAAAGAACCACTCGTCACAATGAGTTCAGATTTGAACCGAAGATACTTGATGAAGGGGGAAACGGTATAGCATAAAAAAAAAAAAAAAAAAAAAAAGGTTCGCTGATTTTTTCCATCCAATTTGGTATGACCTTGCCGTGCTGAATGGGCTTTCCACTAAAAGTGTCACAACTGTTGAATGACTTGAAGTAATTTTTTCCGTCAAAAACCGAAACAATCAAGTACATTGAACACTACAGTTGGTTTAACGTGCAACTCTTGCCAAATACGTTGTCATTTCGATTCAAAATATCACTGACAGCCGAATTCACTTTCTTTTTATGCAGATTACAGTACCACTTTGGAACTTTTCTTTGATGCCGTACCATTTCCCTTTTCTTCAAGTATCTTCAGTTCAAATTTGAACTCATTGTGACGAGTGTTTCTTTTTTTCTACAGCATTTTGAAAGTGGGACTTTAGTTATAATCACCTTGTATAAATGCTAAATGTTGGTTACATTAAGATGACAAGTTTTAAAAATCAATAATCTTTCCTCTGTATAATTACAGGCATTATTTTTAAATTCTAAAGTAAAATCTTAATTATTTTCAGTGAATCATATTTATATAGAAGCCCTCGGCAAATTTATAGTAACATGCCAGATAACATGCAATTCATGCAAACCCAGCAATTGATGTCAAATGAAGACTATTTGCCATTTCAGCATTTTTATCGATGTCACAAACCTCATACTAGAACAAAATCATGTTCACATATGATAAAAGGAACATCATTATTAAAAATTTACATTCAAAATAGAAATGATATCACAGAGAAATTATAAATAAACACACTAACTAGTATGTCAACTCTGAAAAACGTAAATTTTTAGAACTTGGAGTCAATTTAAATTTCACACTTAATTATCAAAAATTATCAACGAAAGCCACATAACTGGCAGATTATTTCTTTATAGAAAACATTTCTTCTCAAAGTGAAATAATTGTAACCAACAAGCTTCTTAACTTAGTTCTTCTTTTGTGTACATTGCTCAATATTTTTTCATTTATAGCAGCATTGTTGTGAGAAGACAAAATACATAGTGTAAAAGGGAGAGAAGTGCTGAAAACCCTCTATAGATACTTACGTTCATTCATATTTGATGTTATTATTGAAGTAATGCGTGAATTCCTGACGCTGGTGGCATTGTTGCTTTACTGCTCACCCTAGCATGAATAAATGCATCAAATGTGGATTTGAATTTTATGACTCATTTACAAATTCTGTATGAAGTTGTAAAATCTTACAATACATCTCTAATACGGTGACACTTACATACAACATACATAAAAAGGAAAATATTACAATAAGACTTAAGTAAGACTCCTTCGTGACTGCATATGTTTCATGAAATTAAGAATCCACCGTGCATTTTAGATTTTGAATCAGCAATTGATGGCAATTTATATGTTCCCAAAATTGTTGTATCTTTCTTTATCTGTCTTGTTGTATCTAATTCTTTTGTACATGTGTTTGTCGCTGAACTCCTAAACGGCTAGATAGATTTTGATGAAATTTTTTGTGTGTGTTTGAGTGGGTCCCTGGATGGTTTAGATTCATAATTGACCGGTATGTGGCGGTGCAATCGGGCTCTTCTGTTTGTCACTGAACTCCTCCTAAACAGCTGGACCGATTTTGATGAAATTTTTTTTTTGTGTGTGTTTGACAAAACATGGCGGATATTTTTATGCTAACCCCTTTGTTTTAAATCGCCACCAGATGTTGCTGGTTGCAAGTCTAGATGAGCAGTCTATCAACTTCTATACCGTTCAACCAATCGCTATGAAAATTGGTAATTAGACCAGGGGGTCTCCAAACTTTCCAGCCTTAGGGCCATACTGTTTACCCAGTAAGTACCAAGGGCCAAAACCGTTTTCATTTTTCTGCCATTATCTATAACTTCTAGACTAGTTAATTTAGCTTTTCCGTTCCTGAGGGATTTTCAAGATAAAAATCATATGTTTGATTCAGGATATATACATTCCAAACATCGATATACATACATATGCGATACTCTTTACCCCAACATAACTACCGAGGGTAACCGCGGGATGTTCACTAGTTTACAATGTTAGTGGGATTCATTTCAATTATTTGTTAGTTGTTATGCTCAAGTTAAATTTTCTGCGTATTATACTTGTCAGCTTTACCTAGCAAGTCAATAAAACTGAGTTATTATGATTCTGTGTTTTTTTATCCAACCAATTACAGCAACAATAAGCTATTAGCTGTCGCGGGCTGGATTGATCACACTGGCGGGCCGGATTTGGCCCGTGGGCCGTAGTTTGGAGACCCCTGTATTAAGAGTATGGAAAATACGTAACCGCGTTATCCACTTTATTGTTACTTGCCATCAGATGGTACTGCAGCAATTCATTTATGCACCGTTCAAATTTCATATATCCATGAAAAATGAGTATGCACATATAGTGAAAGATTGAGTATACTATATATTCGCGATATGTTATTTTCTGCAATATATTTTTTTTTTTTTTGGAAGGACAACGTAGGCCGGGTTCTGCTAGTGTATATATATATATATTTCATTGGGAAGGCCAAATGAATAGAATCTGGTTTAATAACAAAGTAGAAATTTCCTTGCATTTAATAGTAAGGATAAATTCTGTTGGAAGGGATTTATTAAATTATAATGCAATGGAAAGGATGATTTAGAATACTAAACAAACAATTAAGATAAAACGAGATTGGGCAGGATAAACAATAAAAGTAAGAGATAAAGAACAATATAATAATACATGCTGGTAAACGAAAGCTTATCTAAGAAATTGTGTGCCACGGAAGTAATGGAAACATTTTAAAATACTTCCACAAAGCAATTTGGAAAGACAACAAAGGAAAAAAACATTACTTTTTCCCCCCAACAAGCATTAAAAATGTATACCCATGGGGAAAAGTAAAGAAATTAAAAAAACTGAAACGGTCAGGTAGATAGTTGCTTAAACTAATCGATTATTTCAAATGAGTTAAGCAAGAAAATTTTTCATATGATTTTATTTAAAGAATAATTAAACGGTTATATATGGTTTTCATACATGTGATTTAATTAAATAAAAAATTATGAATTCATTTAAAATTTATCTATTATTTATTATAAACTTATGTTATTATGAATTTCATTTTCTTTCTCATTTATTTTAAATAAGCAAGAAAAATTTCATATACTTTTATTTAAAGAATAATTAAACTGTTATACATCGTTTTCATATATGAATTCATTTAAAACTTATGCTATCATGAATTTTATTTTCTTTCTTGATTATTTCATTATTTACTCATTTATTTATCGATTATTTCAAATGAGTAAGCAGGAAAAATTTTCTTGTATTTTTATTTAAAGAATCATGTTTTTCATATATAATTAGATAAAAAATTATGAATTCATCTAAAATTCATGTATTATCAATTATGTATTCATTGTAAACTGACGTACTATTCATTATAATCTTATGTTATCATAAATTTCATTTTCTTTCTCGATTATTTCGATTGAGTAAGCAGAAAAAAAATTTTCAAACATTTTTATTTAAAAAGTAATTAAATGGTTACATATGTTTTTCATATATGAGATTTATTTAGATAAAAAATATGAATTCATCTATAACTTAAGTTTACAATGAATACATAATTGATAATACATATGTATTATTCAATATAAGCTTATGTTATCGTGAATTTCATTTTTTTCTTGTAAGAATAAGAAAAACAAGTAATATAAAAATTTTTGTTTAAAGTCAATTCCTACTTTTTTTTCACTCTATTGCAAAAAGTCCTTTATAAATAATTTTTATTCCATTTTTTAAGTTTATCAGGCGCCATCTATTGGTAGATATATGCAATTTAAATTTAAAAGAAACTAAAATTAATTAATTAAATTAAATTACTGAATTAATAGTTGAAAAAACTGTATTAACATCCACTACAAGTTCAAAATATTTTGAACTTGAGTGGATGAATAAAAAATATTTTATTAACGATTGAAAATTTGAACAGGATATATATAGGGAGAGTGTGAGCTAATAGTAGGAATTGAAATAAGGCACATTTCTCAAACGAGGTATTTCTTTTCCATGAACGATGGGAGAATAAATCTAGTAAGAATATGTCTTAGAATTAATAATTTATTTGTTCTTAAAAAAAAAAAAAAAAAAAAAAAAAAATCTTTTCAACTAGATCGATATTACTCTACGAAACTACTTAACAACAGATGGAATGGAAAGAAGTTGCTAATTCCACGTAAGCTGAGTAAAGTGCAACAGTGATAAAAGTTCGCAGTTAACATTCAAAACCCACAAAGGTGTCTTCTTTGTGAGGCGGGGAATTTTCGACGATGAATATTCATTTAGCGAAGAAAGTGGAAGGCATTGTTTGAGCTTCTTTCTTGTTGACAAAGAGGGAAGTACCAAATACAAACTTCAAAGAGAGGGGGCACTACCAAATTATCGAATTGGTTCTATATTAACCCTTACCCAGTCATTTATTTCGATCGACATAATTATGTTTTTTTTTTTTTTCCAATCATGTAAACATTTTTATACTACATTCTAAGGACGCAAAAAAAAAAAAAAAAAAAAAAAAAAAAAAAAAAATTTGTTAAATAATTTCCACCCAAATAAAATATAGAAATTTTTGTATCGAAACAATTCTTTGTTCTTTTTCCAATAATGTAAATATTTTTATACTACATTCAGAGGAGAAATAAAAAATTTGTAAAATAATTTCCACCCAAATAAAATATCGTGCGTCTGAAATTTTCTGTATCAAAACGTTTGTTTGTTCTTTTCCAATAATGTAAGCATTTTTATACTAAATTCAAACGAAGAAATATAAAAAAAAAAAACTTGTGTAAAATAATTTCCATCCAAAAATATCTTGCGTCTGAAATTTTCTGTATGAAAACGATTGCACTTGCTGATTATTATTATTTTTAACTGGTTTGATTTGAAGCTGCAGTTAATAAATTAAAATTCATAAATTTTAAAAAGATTGTTTGCAATAATTTAAATTTCGAAAAATCTCATAATATAAATTTGTTAATGTTTTTTTCTCAGATAGTTTATATTAATACAAGGCAACTATGTCCATTCTAAAAATAGATTAGTTCAATGAAGTACTGATTAAATAGGGCTGCTAATTGGTGATGAATAACGACAATATAATGAACTGGCAATGGAATAGATTTAATCTCGATGATAAATATTTGAATAAAACTCTTAAAACATTGAACTTACATTCAATGAATACGATGTTTTCCATTTATTTATTTTTTGTATTTAATGTTTAAGTTAAACATTTTAAAAGAACATCTTAATATTTCAGACAACCAGCAGTTTATCACGGACATGGTAATTGATGTTACCACAAGAAGGACATGATTTTTTGTTTTTTTATCCTAACAGTTCAGTAAAAAATCAGATAAAACTTATAAAAGATATTTATTTATCTAAAATTTACAATTTTATATTAGGATAAACAAAATATTACAATTTAGATTTCTAATGAAATTGATGCAAATCTTGGACAAAATGGAAACTAGATAAGAAGTGACAAGATATTCACAACAAACTCGACTTTTATGCGATTCAAAATGTTTACTGTATTTTAAGTACAGCAAATAATTTATTTATTTAATAATAAATTCGTTTCAATCTATTTACGAGTAAGTCTAAAAACAGACAATTGTACAAGACATACCGATTTATCATATATATTATATCCACTAGCTAAGCATATTTCTACACAAACATTTAAAAGAAACATCTAAAAATTTACATTAATCACCTAAAAATAATCATAACTTAAAAATTCACAACTAAAAATAAACAGCTAAACATTTTAAAGGAAACATCTTACATTAAGCTCTTACTATTTGATACAGCAGCTTATCACGGGCAAGGTATCTATCTGATGAAGATCTATCGATTATCACAAGAAGGATGAGATTTATTATTTCCTAATATTTCAGTAAAAAAAATAAAAAATAAACTTACAAAAGATAGCTATTTAAGTCAAAATGTACAAAACTTATCCCCCACGAATTCTGTTGTCAATTTTATATTAAGATAAACAAAATATTACAATTTTGCTTTCTAATGGAAAGCTAATAGGAAAGAAATGACAAGATATTTAATTAGTGCTTAACAATAAAATTGACTTTATGCGATTCAAAAATGTTTATTATAGCAAATTGTTTATTGTACAGCAAATAATGAACTTATTTAACAATAAATTTTCAATCTATTTATGAGCAAGTCTAAAAGTAGACAACTGTATATTAAGATTTGGTTTGTCGCTCTACGGTCATCTTGCGCACACTTTAGGCTGATTAGACCAGGGCCTACACTTTAACGTGGATTCCCAACCATTAACAAACATCCGTGGCAAAGATTCGAACCTGAAGCCTGTGGTACTAAAGATCAGAGCGCTAGCCAATTGGCCGTCAGGCTTCGACTACTGTATAAGACATGACGATTTATCAAATCTATTATATCCACAATGACAAGGTATCCAATTAGTGGCTTCACAAAAACTCGACTTTTATGCAATTCAAAATGTTTATTGCAAAAATATTGTATTTACATTGCATTTATTATTTAGTATTGTATTTATTATTGTAAGTACAGCAAATAATTAACTTGTTTAATAATAAATTCGAAATCTATTTGCGAGTAAGTCTAAAAAGACAATTGTACAAGACATGCCGATTTACAAATCTACTATATCCACTAACTAAGCATAATTGTACAAATAAAACATCTTACATTAAATTATTATTATTATTTTTGAACAGCAGCTTATCACTGACGTGGTAATTGATGTTACCGCATTATGGATGTGATTTATTATTTTTTCCTAATACTTCAGCAAAAATCAAATTAAACTTACAAAAAGATAGTTATTTACCTAAAATGTACAAAATTTTTCCCCCATGAATTTTGGGTCAATTTTATATTAAATATAAACAATTTTGCTTTCTAATGAAATTGATACAAATCTTGCACAGAGAGGAAAAAAAACCAAGATATTCAATTAGTGCTTCACAATAAATTTGACTTTTATGCGATTCAAAATGTTTATTGTATTTTAAGTAATAGCAAATAATTAATTTATTTAACAATAAATTTGTTTCAATCTATTTACGAGAAAGTCTAAAAGCAGACATCTGTATGTAAAGATTTGGTTTGTCCTCTCGTGCACATTTTGGGCTAATTAGACCGAGACCTACATTTTAACGTGGATTCCGAACCACCATCAAATCGCCAGGATTTGAACCTGAAGCTTGTGGTACCAAAGATCAGAGCGCTAGTCAATTGGCCTTCATGCCGCGATAACTGTATAGGACATGCCGATTTGTCAAATCTATTATATCCACAATGACAAGGTATTCAATTTGTGCTTCATAACAAACTCGACTTTTATGCGATTCAAAATGCATATTGTAAAATGTATTGTAAGTGCAACAAATAATTAATAATAAATTCGTTTTTCAATCTATTTATGAGTAAGTCTAAAAACAGACAACTAACTGTACAAGACATGCCGATTTATCAAATCTATTATATCCACTAGCTAAGCATAGTAGTACACATAAGAAACCAATTACTCACTTGTAGAAACCGTTGCAGGCAGTGCGCTCCGTGCATCTTAAGCACATTTTGTACATTTTCCACTTGGCAGTTGAGCAATCCATTAACAGCCATTATGACACCACCATAATTAATGATACACTAAGACAAATGAGTATCAAGATCACAGGTAGGAAAATGTTACTTTAACCCCTATGTGCTGCATGCTTATGAAGATTTGTAGTTTAAGAGGTAGAAAAGGACGGCAATAGGTTTACGATTGTCACAAATATGGAATCCAAAGCACGATTAAAATCTTCATTTTTAATATAATCTAAGATAGTTATTCAAACATTATTAAACAATCACAGTTGAATTCTGCTAATTATACTTGTCATCAACCAAGTACTATATTGGCAAGATAAACTTTCACTTGATAAATAAATTAAAAAAACATTTTTAAAATTGTTTTAAAGTTAACGATAGATATGAATTTTTTTTTCCATCACATTTCTTCCTTAAATAAATATTCTTAACTGATAAAAATCAGTTAAATGTGCAAAATAATGTTATTCCTCCTGTATCAATTCCATCAATATTGAGCAAAATGGATAAATAAATAAGCAATATATCCAATTAAAACACTGTTCATTATAATACACTGAAATAAATCCATTTCACAATGATGGCGTCGAATGTCTTTTGAAGACTTATTCCAAAATCTAATGATTCATTCCACTTTCTTGATCTTTTCACTTGATACATAAATTGAAAAACACTTAAATAAATAATTTTTTAATTCGTCATATACCTTCCTTAAATCAATAAAAAATTGTAACTGATAAAAATCGATTAAATATGCCAATAAGCAAACGTTATTCCTTCTGTATCAATTCCATCAATATTGATTAAATGGATAAATATATAAACAACATATCCAATTAAAAACACCGTTCATTATGACACATCCGAAATAAATCCATTTCACAATGATGGCGTCTGATGTTCTTTTCAAGGCTTATTCCAAAAATCCAACGATTTAATCCATTTCAAACGGCACACACAAAGACATTTAAAATGACAAAATGCAAATACATTTTTTTTAAAACTTAAGAATATAGAATTGAAGACACCACACACAAAAATATAACTTATAGTACAAATGGAGAGCTAAAGTTCTTCCAAGAAAAGTACCCAATTTGAACGGAAAAGAAATGCAATATTTCTTTTGTGACAGCAGGAAAAAGAGGATGGAGAGCAGATCTTAAAGACTGCCAGTGGGGAGAAACAACACACGTGTTCCTACAATCCCTCTCCTGATTACAGGGGAGGTTCAGGGGGTGGAAAAGCGCGCTTCAACAAGGTGCGCGAGCATTGGAAGAAGTCATTTTTAAAAAAGGTAGGAAAGGTCGGAATAAAATTTAATACATATATACACACACAAACAATTCAAGATGAAATGGGCATGTCGATTTTTTAAAGAATATTCACAAATTCGATTTAATATAAGAAAATACAGCGGATGCATTATTTAATTTTGTGACTGGCCCCATAAAAATGAAACATTTGTTTTAAGTAAATTTTTATAAGGAAAACAATATCGGTGAAAAATCAACAACAATATCAGCAAAACGATAATTGTGAAAATTATCGTTTCGAAAAATCAAAAAAGAAAAATTATTCAGACGAATTCTATTGTCAATTTTAAACAAAACATAACAATTTTGTTTTCTAATGAAATTGATGCAAATCTTGTACAAACCAGGAAAGTAATGGTAAAATAATCAATTAGAGCTTCTACAACAAATTCGACTTTAATGCGCTTCAAAATGTTTATTCTATTTTAAGTACAGCAAATAATTAACTTATTTTTTTTTAATGATAATATTTTTAAAAAATTATAAAACTAAAAATATATTAAAAAATAACCCAGTCATTAACTTGAAAATTTATCATTTTAATTTCAAGAAAATTTTAAACACGAAACGCTATAGATGGAGTGATCATTCTATCAAAGAGCATCAGGTATAAAATAAAATATGTTTTGCTTTGTTTAATGAATAATGGAAATATTCAAACTTTTTCCCACACACAAGAATAATGAATTAAATGGGAAAGATTTAAAACGTGCTTATAATGGAAATATTCAAAATTTTCGACTGCACGCAAGAATAATGAATTAAATGGGAAAGAATTAAAATGCTAAGTGTTTTAATGGAAATTTTCAAAGATTTTCGACTATACACAAGAATGAATTAAATGGGAAAAAATTAAAAATGCTAAGTGTTTTAATGTAAATATTCAAGATTTTCGACTACATGCAAGAATAATGAATTAAATGGGAAAGAATTAAAAACGCTATTATAATGGAAAATATTCCAAGATTTTCGACTACAAGAATAATGAATTAAATGGGAAGAATTAAAAACGCTATGTTATTTGAAGTTATACTGGGAGAAAAAAAACACACTAATTTATGAAGAAAAACTAATGCTACTAATGAAGGAGTAAAAACCATTTGCTCATTCAATTTTTCATGTACTAATTGTTCTTTTAGTATCATTTAATAATTATCCATTTAACATTTCATTTAAATGATAAAAACAAAATCGATAACTGAGTACATCACTTAGTAGAGGCGTTTAAAATTAATAGATTTTCTTCATGGGGAAAAAAAAAAAGACTGATTTAAAAGATTTACCTTTAATATTTCTTTTTTTTAAAATTAAATTATTATTTTTTAATTTAAAAAAGGAAAATCATCTATTTATTCTATACGTATATAAATAGTGTGGTACATCACTGCAGTGCTTTAACTAGAATAACAATAGAAAGTCAAAACTTCTTTTTAGATGCAACACAGATTTGGCGATTTTTTATTCCTTCAATGACTGATCGATATATATTATAAATGTTAATATAAAGCATCATCCCAAATGTCTCTAGAGCCAAAAGAGTTGAATGCAATGAGTTAAATAAATTTTTCATTGAAAAAAATGTAAATGAAATAAGTAAAACGAAGCAACCACTGGAAGGAGGAAAGAAAAATTCAGGTAATCAATCATTTATTTTTGATCTTAATGATTCATAAAAATCATTTTGGTGATATTAAATGCTTAATATCGCAAGAAAAAATTTAATCAACGAATTTCAATTTTATCATAAGTAAACATATACCTTTAAACAGACTGAAAAAATAATCAACTACTATGGTTATATGCATAATATTCCCAAACGAACATTCATAATAATAAGATCCAAAAGAGCAAGACTGATGTCATTAAGGCACAATTTTTTTTTCAATATATTCCAAGAATATCGATCGAATGCATAATCTAATAATGAGCTAATTAATAACTACAGTTAAATCATGAAGACATATTGGAATTACCAGCAAAATCGCAATATACCCAACTTTCATTAATATGGACTCATCCATAGCATTCAACCAGTATTTTTAGTTCATTCAACTTTTTGCGTATATTTTGACATCACTTAATCCTGTAATTTAATTTATTCAGCTTTTGCGTATACTTTTATGCAAAAATTAATGAACTTTCCAGTATTTTAGTTTATTCAACTTTGCACGTATTTTGACATCATTTTTAAGCACAAATTAATGAACTCAGTATTTCCAGTTTATTCAACTTTGCGTATATTTTGATAATCACTTTTATGCATAAATTAATGAAGTCTCCAGTATTTTAGTTTATTCAATTTTTGTGTATATTTTGACACAAATTAATGAACTGTCCAGTATTTTTTATTCAATTTTGCGTATATTTTAACATCACTTTTATGCCCAAATTAATGGATTCTCTATCCAGTATTTTAGTTAATTAAACTTTGCGTATATTTTGATAATCACTTTTTATGCATAAATTAATGAAGTCTCCAGTATTTTAGTTTATTCAATTTTTGACACAAATTAATGAACTGTCCAGTATTTTTTATTCAATTTTTGCGTATATTTTAACATCACTTTTATGTCCAAATTAATGGATTCTCCATCCAGTATTTTAGTTTATTAAACTTTGCGTATATTTTGACGTCACTTTCACGCACAAATTAATGAATTTTCCAGTATTTTAGTTTATTTAACTTTGTTGCGTATATTTTGACATCACTTCTATGCAGAAATTAATATACTCTCCAGTATTGTAATTTATTCAACTAATGCGTACATTTTGATATCATTTTTATGCACAAATTAATGAATTCTCCAGGACCTTTTGCTGAGATTCGTACAATTTTCAATAATTTTTAAGTTAAATATAGATCTTTACTCACCTTTTTACAATTCTCAATTTTTATTTATTCTAACATAATGTGTAGACGATGGATTTAATACCAATAATAGTTTATATATAATAATAATAATAATAATAATAATAATTACACTTAATAAATAAAATAGTAAATCAAGTAAAAATAATAACAAGCATACAACCTTTCTTATAATACAGTAATATACAAAAATAATTATTTTTAAACAATCATTCGATGTTTTCCGATTTACTCACGTGCCAAGAAATACTTCCCAGAAATTCATATAAGAAAAATTCAAATGGATAAACTCACCTAAAACAGAAAAGAAAATACATTAACAACTTTTCAATACATATATCAAAGAAAAAAAAATTACATAAAAATACAATTTTTACGTGATAATTAACAGTTGTTCTGGACAACCATTTAACACTTAAACATTTGGCAACTTGCATTTTAATTAATAAAACTAGCGTCAAATACGACGAGTATTTCTATTCAAGTTGAAACAGAATGTTACCGATGAAGCATTTTTCGCGCTTAATTTGACACTGAAATCTTATCGTAAAAATTGTAAATTCATAAAGCTCCTGTCGAGATAAAAAATGATTTCAAAACAGGTTTGCTCCAATAAAGTCATTGCTCAATGAGAAGAAACTAATAGGAAATTTTTAAAACTGTAAACTTGATTACGTAAAACTTTTTTTTTTTTTAATGCATAGAAGTTGTCAAGTTACTTTATAGACAGGGTGATTATAAATTGAAGCCCAACTTTCAAAATGCTGTAAAAGACCCACTCGACACAATGAGTTTAAATTTGAACTGAAGATACTTGAAGGGGGAAACGGTACGGCATCAAAAAAGTACCCAAGTGTATTAAAAGATGGCGCTGTAAAGCGGCATAAAAAGAAAGTGAATTCGGCTGCCAGTTATATTTTGAATCGAAATTACAACATATTTGGCATGAGTTTCAACATTAAACCAATTGCAGTGTTGAATGTGCTTCCATCAAAAAACCGAAACAAAGTTTGGGATTTTGACTTCCCAGTCATTCGACGATCAATTGTGACACTGTTATGGAAAGCCCATCCACCAAGCAGCCAAGGACATACTATATTGAATGGGAAAAATCCGTGGGAACTTTCTTTTGATGCCATACCGTTTCCCCCTTTTTCAAATATCTTCAGTTCAAATTTGAACTCATTGTAATGGAGAGGATCTTTTTTGTACAGCATTTTTGAAAGTGGGATTTTTAATTATAATCATTCTGTATATATACTGATATGGAAAGCACTGAGAAAAATATATATTTAATTACAAAAATATATAAATATTACAATTTTTTTTTTTTTAATAGAAACTTCATTTTCTATTTAAAAATACACAAAAATTAATTAAAAATTTTTCACTCTTGTATCAAGTTCTTTATTTAAAAGATTTTAATCCAGATAGTCCGGTTTTATTATTAAATTTTGCTCAAAAGTTGATTTAATATGGAAGCATTCTGAATTTGTTTACATAATTTTTCTAACAGAAGCAGAAAACTACCTTAATGTTATTACGCGTTTTGGAAATTTTATATATAATTAAGACTTAGAATCTAACAACGAAGTAAAATTTTTAAAACAAATAGTACCTATAGATTTTAAAATACCAAATTTTGATTATTTACACTAGAAAAAAAGAAGTAAATACATTTTCATTATATTTAATTTTTTAGATATTCCAACACTGAAAAACTTTCTTCATAAAATAATAATAATAATAATAATAATGTACAATTTTAGTTAACATTTCACTTGCAGGTTTGTTCAATTAAAACTCGATCTATGATTAAATTTGGTTGCAAGATACAAATTTGGAAGTTATACAATTTCTGTTTCTATAGAACAGAGTGAATTGAATGAATAGAGAAAATACAGCAGGGTCTGCCTAATTAATTTTGATTTTTGAACTGCCTTGCATATAATAAAAGGAGATGGTACTTTTTAATGAGAACGAGAGCGGAGAAAGTCAATGAAGTCGTTTGGGAAACAATGCTATTTGTGAGGATGACATTTTCTTTGAGGGATAGGGGGCAATCTACAAATTAAAATGAGTTTCTTGTGAATTTTATGATTTCTTTAAATGTGAAACGAAACGTTAGTTTTAAATATAAAAATGAATTATTTAATAATTTGCATTTATTTCCTCTTTAAACGAAAATAATGCACCAACAATAATGAGTTTAGATGATAATACACTGAAGTGACAAAAGTCATGGGATAGCAATATGCAAATTTTCAGATGGTAGTAGCATCGCGTAGAACAGGTATAAATGCGCAGTGCTTTCATTTCTGTTCAAGATTATTCATGTGAAGAGGTTTTGACATGATGATGACCGCACGACGGAATTAACAGACTTTGAACGCGGAATGTTAGTTGGAGCTAGACGCATGGGTCATGCCATTTCGGAAATCGTTAGGGAATTCAACATTCCCAGATCCACTGTGTCAAGAGTGTGCCGAGAGTAGGAAATTTCAGGCATATCATCCCACCATGGACAGCGCAATGGTCGACCGCCTGCACTTAACGACCGAGACCGGCGACGTCTGCAAAGAGTCGTAAATTCTAACAGACAAGCAACACTGCGTCAAATAACCGCAGAAATCAATGTGGGACGTACAAGGGACTTGTCTGTTAGAACTGTGCGGAGAAATTTGGCTTTCTTGGGCTATTCCAGCAGAAGACCGACTCGAGTGCCTTTACTGACAGAACGACATCGCTTGCAGCGACTCTCGTGGGCACGTGAGCATATCGGTTGGTCCCTAGATGAATGGAAAACCGTGGCCTGGTCCGATGAGTCACGATTTCAATTGGTAAGAGCTGATGGTTGGGTTCGAGTGTGGCGCAGACCCCACGAAGCCATGGACCCAAACTGTCAGCAAGGCACTGTTCAAGCTGGTGGTGGCTCCGTAATGGTGTGGGCTGTTTTTTCATGGCATGGACTTGGTCCTCTGGTGCGACTGGACCGAACATTGACTGGAAATGTTTATGTTCAGCTACTTGGAGATCACTTGCAGCCATTCATGGACTTCATGTACCCAAACAACGATGGGATTTTTATGGATGACAATGCGCCATGTCACCGGGCCACAACTGTTCGCGATTGGTTTGAAGAACATTCTGGACAATTCCAACGAATGATTTGGCCACCTAGAACCCCCGACATGAATCCCATCGAGCATGTATGGGACATCATCGAGAGGTCTGTTCGTGCCCAACATCCTGCACCATCAACGCTTTCACAAATATGGACGTCTATCGAGACAGCATGGCTCAATATTCCTGCAGAAGACTTCCAACGACTTGTTGAGTCCATGCCACGTCCAGTTGCTGCACTTCGTCGGGCGAAAGGAGAGCCGACACGATATTAAGAGGTATCCCATGACTTTTGTCACTTCAGTGTATAATAGCAATAATAATAAAAGAAATACATGTTTTGAGTATAAGGCAGTAAAATAATTGTAATTATAAGAAATGGAATTAGATTTATATCTACATAATATACAATTATTATTATTTTTTTCATTTATACCCCGAATATTCTTTAATATTAAGAGCTATTTGAAATGTAAGGCTTAAAATAAATACAACCGATTTTATTCTTATAAATAATATATACGAAATATATTGCAAAAAGAAAAATATCACATAGTAAACGATAAGAAACAATTTGAAAAATTTAAATCTGATATGCTATTTGATTTAAATTAACGCTTTTGATATAAATTTTTTTTTTTATTACTCCTGAAATTAAATAAAAATTAACAGAATTTTTTTCTTATTTTCAATACAGTACATTAATGAAAAACACAACTTTTAAATTAAATCTACAACGTTTTTAATAAACGTGAATGAATTTTCATACAAAAACTTCCGTAAGAGTAATTCGTTTAAAAATGCACAATAAATAATTTTTGTTAAGAGCCATCGAAACAAAATACACTTTGAATAGGTCTCAATAATAATGATCAAATTAATTCAAAATGTCAACAGCAATAATCAATTATTTCAATATCTGCAAACAATTATATTTTTTCTTTCAATTTTCCTACAGAATAGGCTATTAAAACATATTACAATGCATTTGCCATAGAATAATGCTCGCCTTTAAGATTCAGTCTATTTATAGAAAGACCTCATACAAATCAAACTTTGTTACAGCAATCACTTGATATTGTGATTCCTTTTGTCAGAGAACAGCAATCGCTTGCAAAATACACTGTCTCAACTTACACCATGTACTTGGTAAAAAGAATTATTATTAGTGTAGCATAATATTTGTTATAACAAGTAAAAAGAATTACAATTTCACTTTTATACTGCTGTTTATGAAGAAATGCAAAAATGAAATGAAATTATTAAAAATCGAAGAATGTTTGACTTATAGTCTTCGATAACAATTTAACATTTTCAATCTTTCAGAAAAATTGTTATTAAAAAAAAAATACATGCATTGCTAAAAATGGAGTCTTTTCTTGATTTGTCTATACATTAAATACATTTTATTATATAACTTAACTTACAGTTATTATATAACTTATAATTAGCCGCTATCTTGACGCTAAAGAATCATTTTAACATATAATCAAAATAAGTTATTACACTTTGCCAAACAATGATGTTTATTGATAGTAATTTCTTTTTAACTCGCGTAAATATAATAGCCGGTAAATAAATATTAAAAGCAGCATTAAAAACAAAAAATACAAGGTAAGATCAACAGCGTAAAGAGGATGTCTCTAGGGATTACGTAAGATTATATATATTCGTAATAAACTTCATTTACTAATTATCTATATTCGTACAGAGTTTCAGCGAGTTCAGATGACCAAAACAAAGAACTTGGAAATCTAATCACACTTTAGAATAGTTCATGCATGAAGACAATGGCTAAAGGAATTTGCTGTTAATTGAGAGAGGTTGGGGTTTAAAGTGAAAGACGGGAGATACCTCTTCTAAAAGCCGAATAGAAATCGACAGAATTAAACTGTTTTCGATACATAAACACAGACATTCAAGTATATACGAGGGTAAGGTGAAAAGTTAGCCTGACAATAAAAGACTGCAACTTTCAGTTAAAAAATTATTTTACTTTTCTACATAATCTCCCATGACTTCAACACACACTTGGTCCAACGTTTTATCCAACATCAGTATTCCTTCCTGGAAGTGAGTCTGTAAGGTTGTGAAAATATTCATCTACGGCCTTCTCAACTTCTTCCATAGGATGCGAAGCGCTTCCCAGAAACAAATTTCTTCAAGTTTGGGAACAAAATGAAAGTCTGAGGGTGTCAAATAAGGAGAATTGGGGGATTGCTCGGTGCCACAAGTTTCGAGTCCCGGCGGTGCTTTGATGTTTGTAGTGGTTCGGAATCTACTTTAAACTGTAGGTCCCGATCTAATATGATTGTAAAGCGTAACGCCTAGTGATGACAACCCTACCCCGTAAGAAGAAACCATCTCTTGTCTCGAAATGTGCAAGTAGACAGGAGGCCTTCGCCCGCCAAGGGGCTGTTGAGCAAATGATGATGATATTCCATTTTTTAGAACAAATAACATTCATTATATTACAAATGGCCTGACGGCTGAGTGATTTGGGCTCCGATGCCACAGATTTCGGGATCGGTACTATGGATGTTTGTAATGGTTCAGAATCCATTTTAAACCGTAGATCCCTATCTAGTATGGCTGTACAGCGTTCAGCGTAGTACTGACAACCCTACCTGTACAGAGAAACGATCTCTCGTCTCGAAATCTGCAAGTAGGCAGAAGGCCTTGGCCCATCATGGGGATGTTGCGCCAATGATGAAGATAATATTACAAATATAGTGTCTTAGTGATAAAAATGTATTTACTGTTACTCATCTTCAATTATTCAACAATATTTTGGTATTAATGTCTAGCTGTATTAATTAATCATATTTTAAATTTAATTGAGATGAGTTGTTTCTTTCAATAGTAAATTAGACATATAATTTAATATTAAGACCAAAAAGATTCAGCTTTAAATTATATTTCAACCAACCAGAACTAAAGAAAAAAAGATGCAATACAACACTGTATAGTGGTTTTTCTTCACACACACATTCTCATATACACACCTGCGTTCACACACACTCCCCATGCACACACAGTCACACTCATCACTCACTCTCTCTCTCTCTCTCACACACACACACACACGTTTCATATATACACACATACTCTTCTCACATACACACCTATTCATTCTGACACACACAAACGCGAGCGCACACACACATACACTTCTCATATACACATTCTTTCACACACACATTCATCACTCACACAAGCGCACGCACACACACACACATACATACACACTTCTCATACACACACATATCTTCCTTATTCACTCTGACACACACACACTTCTCATATACACACACAAATAAAAACCCCAACAACTGAAAGATATCCATATAAAACTAGAGTCTAGTACAAATTATAATTTTTTTATATAAAAATCACTTATATTTAGAATTCTATTTTTAAAAACCGACAGCTCTCAGAAACATCCACCATCCATTTCATTCTGGAAAAACAGAACACTCTCCAATCCACGACACCAGGGAGAAGACAAATTTCGGAGAACTGTCTACAAAACACGGTCAGCAAACGTGAGCCGGAGCACATCAATTTCACCCAAAAAGAATATTTCTAATTGTGAACCGAAAAAGCATAAACCGGAGGACAGAAAAGGCGGACACAATGAGAGGACTCGCTGCATAATTTTCCTATCTGAAACGGTGTAGCAGATTGGACTACAGATGGAGTACGGTACCACTGACAAATTGTCATCCATCAGCAGAGCGGGGCTTCCTCGTTCTTCCTCCTGCTACAGTACCAGCTGTTTTGCAGGATCACACAGTTTTTCTTTTTCTCTTCAAAAGAACGTAAAAAAGAAAAAGGACTCGCTGGAAAAGAATTGCCAAAAATAAAACGGAATCTCAATCGATTTATCGAAATTTACAATGAATTGAAAGATAATGCCGATAGTCCCCAGGCTGTTAATGCTCAAAAATAGGTTTGAATGTCGATAAGCGAATGATTTTAAAAGCTTAAAAGCAAGAAATAAATTAAAAAAAAAAATCAAGGATAATAATTTAATTAATTTAGTTAAAGTAACGGTTAATAAAATAGCAGATAGTTTACTGGTATTTTTAGCATCACTTATAGAAGATAAGTCTAAAATAAATGTGATGGGAATATGGGTTTTTAGGGAAGCATATTTGCAAAAATAAAATGCAATCGATTTATCGAAATTTTAGAATGAATTGAAAAAATAATTCCAATAGTTCCCCAGGCTGTTAAAGCTTAAAAATATCCAGATTAATAATACAATTAATTTAGCTAAAGCAGCGGTTAATAAAATAATAGATATTTTTAACATCACATATAGAAGATATCTAAAAGCCGCCAATCCGCGGTCCGTCTTGAATATTTCTTTCTGGCCAGTGAGATTTTATCATACTTTTACAAAATATATTTATTCTATAATGACCAAAGTAGTGAAAAACAATGTATTAAAAAATACATTATGTGTGCATCCATATATTCAAAAATCAACTGTCGAAATGATGAGAAAAATTAACTTTGATTTTAAAATAATAATCTTCCGAATATATGACAGATATTGCCTGTTTTATTTATGAGTTTACAATTAAGAGTTCGCAGAATAATTAAATTATATTCTGTGAATTCATGATGCGCACGCATCTTGGAACATCTAATATAACAGGTTCTATGTTTCACTTTTTAAGCGATGCAGTGAACATCCCTAAATAAAATTAGACAATCCCTGACGCAGTGATCATCCTATAGTTTCTTAGATATCTACCTATCTAAAGAAACTAGAATTAAAACTTATCTACCTAAGTTTTAATCCTAGTTTCTTAGATAAATCAGATTCTTAGTTGCAGTTGTTAGCGCTTTGTTTTTCAACTTACATCTGCGAATTGTTTTTTCTAAAATGAAATTGACACACACACAAACCACGCTCACACATAACGGACCTAACTTGATCACCAATTAAGATATTCAAATACCCAAATTGAGATCGATTTGCAAAAAGCTGAGTGAAAGAGTGGAGAAACTATTATCGCATTAGCAAAATAAATATTTTTTAATGATTTCATTTTTAGTGTTATATATTTCGTTACAATATGCGTTTAGTATCATTTTGTTATCTATGTTTACATGCAAGAATAATAATAAACACAAACATACTAACTCATTATCTTTCCTTTTAGCTGAAGTTACAGTTAATAAAATAGTAGATAATGTTAGACTTTAGACATATATTTTATGTGTGATGTTAAGTCCATAAATGCAAAGGAAATATGATTTTTTATGGAAGCATATTTTTATTAAAATCATAATAAATAAAATGATTGTAAAAGTTTACATATAAAAGAAAAAGAAAATGAAGAGAAATTTATTAAAAATTAAGAACCTCTGCAGAAAAATAATCAACATTCGAAATATTGTGCATGGTGTTTTACAGCATATAAAACATGCAAAAACAATTTATATGCAATTATTTTTTGCAAGTAGAAAGATTTAAACATAAAAAAGGAAATTTAATTTGATAAAACCCTCACACAAATGAAGAACAGATAACTATTAAGCAACCAAGTTTAACTATTAAGCAACC